>JAKOGI010000263.1:0-302500 GCA_029747015.1 Carnegiea gigantea | reverse complement strand
TATTCCCCGCCTCCCCCAAGATTGAGTGGGGAGGAGATGTGGAACCATGTGTCATCATTACCAAAAGCTTCTGATCACCAAGGAGAAGTAGCTGGATATGGAGATGTCCACAATTGGTCAAGAAGAAGCATATTATGGGACCTTCTATACTGGAGCAAGCTACTAATTCGACACAATTTGGATGTTATGCATATTGAGAAAAATGTGTTCGAACAAATTGTCAACACAATAATGAATGTCAGGGGGAAATCTAAGGATGACATCAATTCTAGAAAGGACCTTGCCACACATTGTAAGTGCAGAAGACTTCAAGTGCAGATAACTGATGGTGGTAACGGAGATCGAAGAGAGGTGATGCCTCCTGCTCCATAAGTGCTTACTAAGGAGCAAAGAAAAGTATTGTGCATTTGGCTATGTGACATGAAATTCCTAGATGGATATGCCTCTAACTTAAGTAGGTGTGTTGATCACACAAATGGGTGGTTGCATAACTTGAAAAGTCATGATTGTTATGTTTTTGTGGAACAATTGTTGCCAATTGCAATGGGAGAGCTATTACCAACTAATGGGTGGAAAGTTCTGACTGAGCTTAGCCTGTTCTTTCGAAACCTATGCGTGAAGAGAGTACATATGAATGATGTGATCCGACTAGAAAACAGCATCGCTGAGATACTTTGTAAACTGGAAAGAATTTTCTCTCCTTCATTTTTCAATGTCATGGAGTATCTACCAGTCCATCTTCCATATGAACTTAGAGTTGGCGGGCCATAACAATACAGGTGGATGTACTCATTTGAAAGGTAAACATTAATTTCAAATACTCTATATAAGTTATTAATCTTTAGTTATCATCGCTATATGATAATGGAGGTATAAAACTGTAGGCGTATGGGTGACTTAAAAACAAAAAGTGGGTAACAAAGCCCGTGTTGAAAGCTCCATTTGCAATGCATACCTTATGGAGGAGATCTCAAATTTCTGTGCCAATTATTTTGATGAAATTATTATCACGAAGTTAAGAGATTTGGGGCAAAATGAAGTTGAGTCAAATCCAAACATTCCAGATGTATTTTCTATGAATGTTGGGTATACCCCAAGTGAAGGCAGCACTCGATATTTAGATGAACGGGAATTTCATGTTGCTCATGCATATGTGTTGTCAAACTATGACATACTGAAACCTTATAAGCGGTACACATTCTTTGCATGTTTAAGTGATTATCGTATTCATAATTGAAATCATTTTTGACACGTTTAATTCTTTAACTTATCATAGGATTTTTGAACAAGAGATAGTGAGATAGAATCCTAGAGTTAGGGTCGAAGATGTTTGGGCTTAATTTAAAGAGTGATTCCCTATATAGCTTAAAGATCATGTAAGCGATATGAAATAAATTGACACATCTAATATTACGTGCACTAAAATGTAAATGTAATCAATACGTTTAATATTGTAGGTAATGACATCCAGGAATGTTTCTAATGATGTGATAAAGTCCCCCGCCATGGAACGTAGGAAAGATGTGCGTTGTTGGGATCATTTCTACATTAATAATTACAATTTTCGCACGTACTCTTATAGGAAGAACAAATCAACAATGAACTACGGGGTATCTATCAAAGGGGTTGATGGTGTAGAATACTATGAAATTCTTCAGGAGGTCATCAAGTTGACTTACTTGGGAACTCGTTAATTGTACAAAACAGTTCTCTTTAAATGTGATTGGTTTGATTCTGTGAATGGCATCAACATGCATGAACATTATAAACTCGTGGATGTCAACCACATGAAATAATATCCCAAGTATGATCCGTTTGTTCTTGCATATCAAGTAACACAAGTTAGCTTCACATCTTATCCTAGCATGAAAAATAACAGAAATCAATGGTGGACGGTACTTAAGATGAAGCCAAGGGCCACGATCGATTCCCAGATGGATGACATTGCTCCTTTTCAAGAGGAGAACAATAACAACCCACCCACTTTATCACATCTTAACATAGACGAAGACATATCCATCAACGATGACTTAGCTGATGACCTTCCAGAGGGCAGTGAGCTTGGAATACACGAAGATGAAGATGGTGAGGATGAAGAAGAAGATGATGACATAAATATAGATGAATAAGAGCTTGAAACATTGCTAGCTAATGGGGACGAAAATTAATTGCACATAGGCTGGTGCATGTTTGTAAGATTAGTTTGAGATCTCATATTGAACTTTCGCTATTGTATGATGAACTTATACTCTTTGTATTCATGTATCGTCTACTTGATTATTATCTCTTTTTAAGTTGTGCATTATGTTATTATACTTTCGTTTCACAAATGAGGTTTACGTTAACTCGTTCATTATTTTTCCTAACTAATGCACTTGCTTCCAAGTGTTTGGAACTTAGATGCTTCACACACGTGAGCAAGGAGATGGAGCTACAGGTGGGGCCACGAATGACTTAAACTAACAGGGCACAAGGATCCTACTGTCGCCGGATACCATTTAGTGGTATGTAAAATTGTTCTATTTCCAAGTTTTCTATAATTGCTTCGTATGTGTATGTTATTATAGTAAACTGTTATACTCCATCTCATCTTCCTTTATTTGAAATTGTGAAAGGTTTGATTACTATAAAGTGTCCAACTCTATTACTATGGACTTGAAGGTTCATTATTTGGAGCCATGTACTTGTTGGAGGAATGCTTTAGAGGAGCATAAGCAATGGTGGTGGAGAGCTTTTCAGGTAATAAATTCACACTTCTAAGCATCCTTGTTTGTCAATTTTATGTTACTAAATAGCATCTCATATTGCGCATAACCATTCATTTCGTGCAGACGCGTTATTGTTGGGCTGAGGAGTTGAATGACATGCCTTAAGGACATGGTATCAAAGGCAATGGCAAGGCTGGACAACGACATCATCCCTTGGCTTCCAACTCCACTTAGAAGCAGGTTGAAAGCTTTCAGAGAAACTGAGGATTTCAAGAAGAGGTCAAGACAAAACTCAATTAACAAGTGCACTGGTCCTAAAGCAGGAACTGTTCACACTGCAGGGTCTATTTCAGTGGAACAAATTGCAAGGAAAATGATAATATCGCTATTGTGGCATCTTCACTTTTTGAAAGACACCAATTGCATTACTCTAACACCGTTTTTGTTTTTTCAAGGTAATAAGGGATAATAAAATACCTACAGCTGCTGAACACTTTGAGGAAATTCATACTAGAAAGGAAGGAAATGAGAAAGTATTCGGTGACAAGAGGGCAAAATCTATTTGGGTAGGCACCAAGTCAATTGCACTTCCTATACATTCAAAAAGCGACATTTCATGAATGTTTAGTAAAAGTGAAGGTTATTATTTCAAAAATCTTTGTTGAGTTGTACTCTTTGTTTCCTTTCTACCATGGAGCTTCATTAAATGGTTTACTTCGGGCATGTGGCCTGTAGAGTTGTGGTCTCCGGCGTGTAGCCGTTGAGCTTGATTTGGTTATCTTTTCTGCTTCTATTCAATGCAGGGGATTTAATGTAGGGCTTAAAGACTGGAAAATGGTCAGTTTTTAGGGGAAACTCTGTCCGTTTCATCCCAGAATTTAAGAAAGAATATATCCCAAAGCATCAACATATCTTTAGTAAAAATATGATAAGAAACATTTTGTTATGAGATATGTACTCTTATTAGAAATAATACAAATATGATTTTTGGGCATTCTTAATTTTCTTGGTGCTTAGGTTTTCTGATTAGCTAGACACATAATTACAAATCAACTTCTCTTATTTGGATAAGTTTTCTCTTTTGCTTGCTTGGGTTTTGAAGTTTAGGTACTGTTATTAGAAATTTGCTTGCTTGGGTTTTGAAGTAGTCTCTTATTTGGTGTTTGGGTACTGCTATTAGAAATTTTCTTGTGCCTTTTGTAAGATTTAGCAACTTTCTCTTTTGCTTGCTTGTTTAGGCACCACATGCTAGGCCCATGTCTTCTTTCTTTATGTTCTTGCCCATATTAGCCTATTTCTTCTTGCTCATCTATGGGCTTATTGATCCCTGACTGACACAAATTGACTTTGACAACTTGAAGTTGGTGCCTTCCTCTTTATTGACATCATCCTTGGTGGCTTTTTCATCATCTTTTTTTATAGCTTTTACAAGGTATTGCACTATGAAACTTAATGCTTGCTTGTTGAGTTTTCTTCATTGTAGGATAAGGATCAACGTTTGAAGCTTAATGCTTCACATTTAGGAGTCGAAGTTAATGATGATGAACTTTTTCTTCAAGCTACTAGAGGTGTCAACATCAAAGGTTTGGTATATGGACTTGGGAATCAAATCCAAGCATACTACGAGAGAGGGGGATCATCCACTTAATCCTCACCCTCTACACCCACAGCTTACGCCCCCTCCATGTACGCCCAGATTGTGAGTCGCTTGCAAAAATTAGAAGAGCAACTTAATGCCACAAGAGAGGAGCTTACTCGAACGAAGGAGGAAGTTAAGCAAACCAAAGATGCCATTGCCAGGATTGAGTCTCGCTTTAGGAGCTCGAGTTCTTAGATTTCCCCTTCTCCCTGACCGTTACTCTTAGGTTAGTAACTGACTTGGTATATGTCTATATATGTTGATAGCTGCAACTTGTAACTCTTAGATGGGCATACGGTGGTGTATTTTTTGGAACACACCTCGAACATTGCTTTGGTCATGGTGTCTTTTTTGGATGTCAATTGCTTGATGGTTGCATATACTCGATACTTGGAATTCTGTTGCCAAATTGTAATATACCTTAGGTATATGTAAATATCGAGGTTGGTTGGTATATATGATGCAATGTTGGGCTCTTATGTATTAACGTATCTATGTGTATGTAAATGTGTTTGGGAATTTAGCACCTGTTGCAGTTATTTAGAACGAAAAGTTAAGTTAGAAACAAAAAAAATAACAGGTGAAAAACGTGGAAAAATATATGCACATAAGATATTCAATTTGATACGAAATGCATGCCTCGTATCTAATTTCGTATTAATTTGATATGCGATTTTGGCATCTTGATACGAAAAACTTCGTATCTAATAGATATGAAACACTTTCATACCTAAGTTCGCATCAATCAGAAACGAAAACTTCACAGTTTGATACGAAAATTTTCGTATCTGTTAAATTCGAAGAGATTTTCGTATCTAATTTCGTATCTATTAGATGCGAAAAATTGATGTTTTGATAAGAAAAATTTTCGTATCAGTTAGATACGAAAATACATTTCGCTTCTATTTTCGTATCTAATAGAAACGAAAACGAGTTTCGTTTCCGATTTCGGTCTGTGACCGTGCCTTTTGATATGAAACTTTTTTCGTTTCTATTCATATCTAACTGCTATTTAGAAACAAAAATGTATCGTTTAGATACGAAAAGTTTCATATCTAAACGAGCGCATTTTTGCCGTGGACCTATATGAAAAACTAAGGTGATTTCTCCAACCAGGATTATAGGTGTTAGAGAATGGGTCATTGGTCAGTCTAGGATTATAATTGTTGACATAGTTGACTGGTTCACTAACATATGAAGTAAATGAGCTCCCAACTTGACAATTCACAGTCAAATGATCAGCAGTCCCATAAATTTTACATGATGGGGAAGGGGAATCTGAACTAATAGAATTGACATTCAATCGTTCTAGCCTTTGAGATATGGCATCTACTTTAGTGCAAAGCATAGAGATAGCATCAAGTTTTGACTTACCTCTAACCCTTTTAGGTTGGCATCTCTAAATAGACCATTGGTAGTTATTTAGTGCCGTCTCTTCAATAAGATTGTAGGCCTTGTTTTCAGTCTTGTTCATAAGTGTACCTCTCACTGCTGCGTCTATAGTAGACCTTCCCAGTTAGGTGACTCCGTTATAGAAAGCTAGCACTAACATCCACCATTGAAGGCCATGATGTGGACATAGCCTCAATAGGTCCTTAAAACACTCCCAGGCTTTATATAGCAATTCATCCTCCTTTCGAGCGAAAGTGGTGATTTGGTTTCTCAAACTTATCGCCTTGCTAGGAGGGTAGAATTTTGCAAGAAAGACTTTGGTGAGCTCATCTCACATTGTGATGCATCCCGAAGGCAAAAAATGCAGCCACGCTCTTACCTTGTCTGTCAATGGAAAGGGAACTAACCACAATCTTACAGCATCGGTTGAAGTACCGTTGAGCTTTAATGTGTCGCACACCTCTGAAAATGTCGAGAGGTGTAAGTTAGGATCTTCTAGCAGGGTGCCTGCAAATTAGGATTGTTGTACCACGGAAGTAAGAGCCGGCTTAAGCTCGAAGTTATGGCATTTTACATTGGGTCGAGCGATCCTAGAGACAATGCCTTGGACCCCTATGGTGAAAAAATTCCGAAGGGTCCTTCTTTGGTCATCTCCTCCTCCTGCCATAGTCGAAAAGGCTTCTTAAGCTTTGGCTCTTTGCTCCTCTAACTTCAACTTCTTCCTTCTAGAGCGAAAAGTCCCTTCTATTTCTTGATCAAATTCAAACGGAAAGGGACTTCACAGATAAGTGGCAAGATCCTGCAAAAATCACCACAAAACACTACCAATGCAAATCAAGAAAATACAAAAAACGAAAAATACAAAAAATACTTAGTCAATCTAAATAGGCGAACTCAATATCCATAAATTGGTCTCCGGCAACGGCGGCAAAAACTTGATTGCTACCGCAAGTGCGTGGTTGTTACAGTGTAATTTTAATATCGATCCCATAGAGACCAAGCATAGTCTATCGAGTTTTAACCTATTATAAAAGGCTAAGCGACCAAATTTTCAATCGTTTGTCTCAACTATCATTATTTAACTATTGGAATTTAATCGGATTAAAAACTCCTAAGGAATTGCTTTTCCTTGCAAAGAGTTGGATCGTTGGATTTAAATATACACTTTATCTAGATTAGATGATTCAAAGAAGTGTAATCAAACTAAGAATTTAATTTTTTCTTTCAAAACAAACTGAATTGTCTAAATTAGCCCAATTAACATTTTTTCAAAAAATATCTTTGATTTAGTTTTGGTTATGGATTCTTTATTGCTAGAGTTGTCCTCTTAATGAACAAGTCTCTTTCAAATAGTCGTTATATTAAGTTCTAACTTGTCGTTCTAATAGTGAGTTTCTTCTTTTAGTACTTCACTCAACTATCTATTGTATGCAAGCAAATCTAGCCAAAACATACAACAACTCATCCACAAGATAGAATTCAATCAAACCAATCAGATAAAGCACAAATATTGAAAATTAGAGATCTAACATCAATACTTTGGCTAACAAGTGCCTAGATTAAGAAAAATCTGCTTACACATAATGAAAATAATCAACATCTAAACAATAGTTCAAGAAGACATTAGAAGGGGAAGAATAGTTAGCAACTATTGTGGTCTTCAATCGCTTCCCAAACTCCAAGCCTCCAAGTGCCAATCTTCCACTCCAATCCCCTCTCCTACTCTAAAGAAAACTTGAAAACTCCTAAAATTAATGATAAAGGTGAGTATTGGATGCTTGGTTTTGTATGCTCTCTCTTCGTTACAGCTAAAGCAAACCTTATTTAAGCATAAATTCAATCGTTCTCAGCCACAAGATGAAGGAAGATGGAGAGGTAAGTAGTTTTAGGCTTCCCATGGACCGTGGCCATCACCACGGAGGATCCATGGTCACCTCTATCTCAGCATTCTCTAGTTTTTCTTTCTTCTCTACAGGCATTGTAACTTAGGGGCATCCACGAGGAGCCAAAACACACTCAATTGGGGTCAAAGCAAGGGCAAAAAGATCAAAAAACTTGCAAAACATAGAAAAGAACCATACCGAAGCATAAAACGGGAAAAGGAGTAGAGATTATAACATAAAGTTCATAATTCACCAAAAAATACAGCAAAATGACCCTAAAATAAAGCGCATTCTAAGCATATATCGGTCCCTAAACTTGTGTCCAAACCATAACTATTTTCCTAGCCCAAAACATTTCATATGCATCTCATTTTCAACATGCTTTGCATCAAAATTTCCATTATATCATAACAATGGCATTTCCATTTTCTAGAAGGCTAAAATGCCTGAATAAGGTCATTCGTCTTTCGAAAAGCATATAACCATTCATTTCGACAAAATATGCTTCTAAACGAACTAATGACCAAGCACGCATTTGCTTGTCAAAGGAAGTGAATACTAAAACTTGTTTTAGAAGCCACTAGTTTGCAACTTATGCATACGTAAATTTGCTTTTCGAACAACAACCACACTCGTTTAGTTAAAACAAGTCATAACCATATTACTGGTTTAGAGCCCTTCACTTTATAAAGAAATGAGTTATTCAAAGTTCACTTTAGGGCCACTAACTCATGACCCTACTCGTAAATAATTTTGTTGATGTGCGAATCAGTAATTCGGTTTGGCAAATTGAACACTTACTGCCGTCTCTAAATTCGTTTTAACCTTGCATATATAAAATGATGAATTTAAAGCAAGCTTATATCTTTGAAGTATTATCTTTCCAAATTCACGTGTCCATTCCAATTACTCAACTTGGTGGGTCACTCAGCTGAATCATTCAACAGTTCAGATGCTGTCTATGCTACAGGTATTTCAATAAGTAAGGTAGATAATGTAATCAACATATCGTAAAGTACCTCGGTTCAGCTAGGAACGTCATATACAACTAGTGTATGGTCCTTTTTTTGTATTCTAAAATCACATAATTTTATATACAACAATTTTGAGATTAATGGCCAACAACTACTGACTTTCGGTTCAGTAGAACCTGTACAATTTTATGCACATGAACATATTTAATAACCTTACTAATTTTGCAATAACCCGGGCTTCTTCCTTACGACACCTTCCATAAAATCCTCAACAACCAACTCATTATTTCAACCCAAATTGTTCTAAGTACTTAACAACTCGGCTTTAATTCAATTCATTACCAATAACATACCAAGTCAATTTCAGTTTCGTTTCATTCCAAATAGCCAAATAATTCAATTAGAGTGTCAAATTATGCCAAATAATCAAACAAGCTTTCTACAACCCCTATTTATATACATATTCAGATTCATTCCCAACCTATATCAATGAACTTCGAAATTGAATAATAATCAGAACAGTCTCAGAAACATGGGTGTTAAACTTTGATGAACTATTAGTAATTTAGGAATTGAGAACACCCACCTTGAATCCAAGCTAAAGGACCCGACTAAGGGTTTGGTCGGGTGCACGCAGTTTAAGCTCTTCCTTTCCTCCTTTAGTCCCTTGGGTTAGCTAACCACCAGCCATGGAGGTAGTGCTATCGGTGTCGTAAGGAGGGAGCCCGGGTTGTTAGTACTTGGAACGATTTGGTAACCAACAGCATCCGTTAAGACAACCGCCCCTGTTAAGACAACCGCCCTATGCTCTCTCTCTCTCTCTCTCTATCTTCCGTGGTCGAGGTGGTTACGCGACCTAGGCAGCAGGTATGACACCTCACCGCTGTTCTACAATTGTTACACTGTCGCCCTTGTCTCTCTCTTCGTCCTTTGGTCTCTCTCATCACGGTGGTTGCAATCAAGCAGGAGCCGAGCCCTCCCCTCCCCCTTCCTCTCTGTTTCTATCTCTATCGAAGAAAGGGGGCTCCAGCCCCTTTTGTTCTCTTTTTTTTGTTGTCTTCTAAGTTCAAAAATATTTCCCTTAATTAAACTGAGCCTTATTTTAACCTTGCTAATCTCGCGCGACCTCGACTCGACCTAATTTCCACCCATTTTCCTAATTCCACACCACCACATACTAATCAACAAAATTTCAAAACCGAAACATATAAATGAATAATCTCAATTAACATGTAAATATTAACCTAACATAGCTTATAAAACAAACATAGTTAATAGAATCAATGATTTCAATAATTAACTACGTTCTAAATTTCTCGGTTATTACATGGTGTCTTTGGCTGAGTATCAAGCTTCCTTGGAGGAGCTAGAGCTGGAAGAAGACGAAGGAGAGAAGGAGCTTTTCTTAAACGAAGCTTTAGAAGAAGTTACGGAGGGGATGGATGAAGGGGAAATGCTTGTGATTAGAAGCGAATTGAATGAGATAGCTTCCTAAGAAGACTTGGAGCAAAGGAAAAACATGTTCCATAGTAGGTGCACCATGAATGGGAAGGTGTGTTCTTTCATTATTAATGGGGGAAGGTGTGTTAATGTGGCCTCCAAGGCCATGGTGGAGAAGCTTAAACTTGTGGTTTCACCTCATCCTAGTCCGTATACTATCCAATGGCTCAGTCAAGGTAAAGGCATGCTTATCTCCTCTCGATATTTGCTTACTTTGTGCATTGGAAATAATTACAAGGATGAGTTATTGTGTGATATTATGAACATAGATGCTTGCCATGTCCTTTTCAGACGACCATGGCTCTTTGATAGGAGAGTCATGCATGATGGCCACTTGAATGCCTATACCCTCACCTAAGATTACAAGAAAACTACCGTTACCCCTCTCAAACCTACCTTATAAAACAAACTCCAAGACACTTCATAAGATCGATATCTTTCTTACTACCCTACTCCAATCCCAACGCAATAAATTTGAAGCTTATAAAGAGCATATGTTACTTGGCCATGATTCGGCCGAATCTAAGGATCACTCCCATCCTTTGCTTACTCCACTCTTGCAAACCTTTGAACATATGTTTCCTAGTGAGATACCCCACGGACTACCTCCGAAGAGATCCATCCAATACAAAATTAACCTCATCCCTAGTTCTACCTTCCCAAATAAACTGGCCTACCGAGTGAACCCTCAAGAAACAAAAGAAGTCTAACAGCAAGTTGATGATCTCGTAGCTAAGGGCTAGATTCGAGAGAGCCTTAGCCCTTGTGCCGCTCCAGCCTTACTGGTGCCTAAGAAGGATGGTAGTATGAGGATATGTATGGATAGTAGGACAATCAACAAGATTACTATTAAATACCGCTATCCCATCCAAAGGTTGGAACATCTTCTTGATGAGTTACATGAACCCACCACCTTTTCCAAGATTGATCTTAGAAGTGGCTATTATCAAATTAGGATTTATGAGGGACATGAATGGAAGACGGCTTTCAAAATCAGAGGAGGACTCTGTGAGTGGCTTGTGATGCCCTTTGGTTTAACTAATGCACTAAGCACCTTTATAAGGCTTATGAATCATGTACTTAAGCCCGTCATTGGCAAGTGTGTGGTTATGTACTTTGACGACATCTTATATTATAGGAAGAATGAGGAAGAGAACGCTCATCATTTGTATCAAGTTCTAAGCATCTTAGATCAAGAGAAACTCTACGGGAACTTGCAGAAGTGCCACTTCGTTTTCTCTCAAGTCATCTTCTTAGGGTACATTGTTTTGGCCCAAGGCATTTGTGTGGATGATAGTAAGATTAAGGCCATCCGTGAGTGGCCTACACTTACTTTAATTCAAAAGTTTGAAGTTTTCATGGTTTAGCCTCTTTCTATAGGAGGTTTATCGAGAATTTTAGCACCATTGTAGCACCTATGACCAAGGTACTCAAGGCCAAAAAGTTTGAGTGGACCAAGCAAGCTCAAACGACCTTTGAAGAAATCAAGCTTAAACGCACTAGTGCTCCCGTCATAGCCCTTCCAAGCTTTTCTAAGATGTTTGAAGTGGAGTGTGATGCTTTTAGAGTGGGGATAGGGGTTATTTTGTCACAGGAAAAGAGACCCATTGCCTTTTTTAGTGACAAGTTTAATGATGCCAATAGGAAGTACTTCACCTACGACACAGAGTTCTATGCTATAGTGAGGGCTTTGGAGCATTAGAGACACTAATTGATGGGAGGAGAATTCATACTACATTTAGATCATGAGGCCCTCAAGTTCATACAAGGTCAACACAAGCTCAATTTGAGAAATGCCAAATGGGTAGGGTATCTCCAATCCTTCCAGTTTGTGATTCACCACAAGGCCGGTAAGATGAACAAAGAAGCGGATGCATTGTTGAGAAGGTATCTTCTATTTTATACTTCAGAAACTAAAGTGATTGGTTTTGAGTTTGTGAAGAAGATGTATACCAAGGATGATGATTTCTAGGAAATCCTTGAAAAGTGCTCCAAACATGCTTAGGACTTATTCCACTTAGAGAATGAGTTTCTATTCAAAGGCACTCGGCTTTGTATTCCAAATAGTGGCTTTAGGGAGATCTTGATTCGAGGACTCCATGGAGGAGCTTTGGCCAAACATTTTGGAGTAGAGAAGACATGCTCCATGCTTGAGGATCACTACAATTGGCTAATGATGTTGAAGGATGTCGAAAACTTTATCAAAAGGTGTTCCACTTGCCAATTTGCCAAGAGTCACCTACGGCCCTAAGGCCATTATTCTCCCCTTCCCGTACCTCAAGCTCCTTGGGAGGATGTAAGCCTTGATTTCATCACCGGTTTACCAAGACCACAATGACACAAGGATTCCATTATGGTAGCGGTAGATAGATTTTCTAAATGGCTCACTTTGTAGTATGCCAGACCACTAATGATGTATCCCATATTATAAATCTCTACTACAAGGAGATTGTGCAGCTTCAAGGCATTCCAAGAAGTATGTGACGGATAGGGACACCAAGTTTTTAAACCGCTTTTGGCTCACTTTGCAGAGAAAGCTGGGTACTCATCTCAAGTTCAGCACAACTTGCTACCCCAAAATGGATGGCCAAACTGTAGTGACTAATAGAACCTTGGACACCTTGCTTTGGGTTCTAGTCAAAAAGAGTACCAAAGGGTGGGATGAGTCGCTTTCTCATTTGAAATTCGCCTTCAACCGAGCACCAAGACAAGCCACCAACCTTTTCCCTTTCCAAGTGGTGCGTGGATGCAACCCTTGGACTCTACTGGACCTTGTTCTAACTCCCAATCCAACTGAGTTTAGTTGGGAGGCCGAGAAGAGAGCTAAGGAGATCCAAGACCTTCACGCCAAGATTAGGAAAAGGATTGAGAAGTCCAATGATCAAGCTAAGTATCATGCCAATAAGCATAGGAAGGAGGCTCACTTTCAGTGTGGAGACTTGGTATGGATGCATTTGAAGAAGGAAAGGTTCCCAAGCAAGTGCAAGTCTAAGCTCATGCCAAGGTTAGATGAACCCTTTGAAATCCTTGAGAAGATACATGCAAATGCATACAAAGTGGATCTCCCTTATGAGTGTGGGATGTCTGCCACCTTTGATGTGGATGACCTCAGTCCTTACTATGATAAAATTGATGAACTTTCGAGTTTGAGATCAAACTCAAACCAAGCTGGGGGGTATGATGCGGACTATCCTTTGGAACCTGTTGAAGCTCATTCACCAATCCCACAAGAGCCAATAAGCATGAAGGAGATAGAAAAAGTCCATGCGTTGGTCAAAAACACCCTAAACTAGTTCAGCAGCTTTCTTCCTAGTTCATCCGAAAATTGGCTCGAATTTGTCTATCTTTTGGGGCTAGCTATTAAAGGCATTACAAACTGCCTTAACCACTTTCCTTAATTTTAAGAGGTTATCTTTCAAATAAAACAAGTTGCAAATATTTTGGACATCAATTGATTAGTCAACCAGCAAGTTCTTTCCAGCAGTGCAATATTAACGACAATCTAGCGCAGGCAGAATGTGGGGAATTAATTTAATCAAATTAAGTTGCACTCCTAAGAAACTTTAGGGCATGAAAGAATACATAAAAATTTATCAAGTAACATACCCAAAGGTCTGCCTGAAGCACCCTCTTGAGCTGCTATTATCCAGTTGAAAGTATAAAGAAATACCCTTTTAGCTGGCTACATACTAGCCGTATGAAAGGGGCTTGTTCTTGGTTCTTTCACTTGTGCAACTTGCTGATTGTGAATTGTATTGATGTAATAGGCTGCTTTATGAGTTTGACACCTCATTTAGATGAATCATCATCTCTAATGAGGTGGCCATGTTAGATTGGGCTAACTAGTATGTACTTAGGGAGGCTGATTTGGTCTTCTGACTTCCCTAGTATACTTCTTAGTCTATAGCTGACTTTGGGAGGTTGGAATGGTCGTTAGCACTCCTGTAAAGTGAAACCCAAGCTCATATTGTAAGGCAGAATTTGAGGAATGCATATTGAGTTTGAAAACTCTCTCTTAAATCTTAGTGTTGTATCTTGAGTTTGGCAACTGAAGTTGATCTCTAGGTCTCTTTGTCTCATTTAGGGAGTGATTCTGTAACCTCAGCGATCTAAGGAGATTGTCCAAGTGTGAACAAGGGTGGGTCTTCTGACTAGCTCTTGTATTCTCGCTTTTTTACCTCAAATTCTGTTCGGATAGTCCATATTCTGCCCAAAGTCCTTCTTGCTCTCCAAGTTGTTTGAGTGCTAGTGAGGCTTGAATACGTCATCAGAACCACCAGGAGCTTCTTCTTTAGAGTAACCAATTCTCTGGTGAGGTTCCCCCTTATCTTTTTAAGTTGAAGCAACTTCAGACATTGAATGTCAAAGCTAACAAAGGTTAGAATATTGAGACGTTTCAACGGCTAGATTTCAATCCAGGGAATATTATAGAGTGATTAAAAGAGGGAATAGGGGTGGCCAGAATGATCTTTGGTTTTAGCCCGGATTAGGCACCGGAATACAGTGAGGTTTTTGGGTATGTAAGCAGCAAAGGAGACCAACTTGCTAGTGTATCAGTACATGCCCCATGGGAGCCTCGAGAAGAAACTTCATGGGCCTAAAGGTACCTTTTAAGCTCACTTTAAAAAATTTCTGTTTGTTATGCCTTGCTCCATTCTTCTTATGTTGATATTAGGATTTTAGGTAAGTTGCTTTTTATTTTAATTAGTGAAATTTCTCTTGTCTAATGGTAGGATGCTGGTTTGGTATTGAGCTTCTAGTTTCCATTTTCTTAGTTCTGTGCTAGCTTCATTTAACTCCACTTCTTGGTTAGATGTTCAACCTACTGGTTGACGATGTTAAGTTAACCGATCGACAATGAGAAACCTTTGTATGCTTTTCCTGCCCTCTATGTATAAAGAGAGCCTTAAAGCTCGATGTACTGGTCTAATTCACCTCTGAGTTTCTATATAATTTCCCTACATTACTGGTAGCAGACAATGGTTACTTATACGAGACTAGTTATCCATGCACAAAACCCACAAATGTTGGTTGTGTTATTCTTGGATTTCTAAAATGTGGTTGCCTAAATAATCAAGTCACCGCAGTTCAATGAAGCATAACTTTGAAACAATCATCTAACTTGATGAATGCATGAGTACGGGTTTGCAAAAAAAAATCGAAATCGAAGCCTGAACCAAAAAACAGAAAAAACCGAACCAAAAAACTGGTAAGCCGAACAAATTTTCCAAAGAGCTCAAAAATTTTCAGTTTTTGGTTTGGTTTTAATTCGGATTATTGGAAAATTCAGTTAATCGGTGGTTAAATAAACTGACATTAATATATATATTTTCAAAAATATACATAAAAGTGAAAAATTTAGATAAGAAAGTGCAGTTTTTTTATTATTTATGAATGGTAACCGAAATTTAATTTTTGTAACAAAATTTCAAGCATAAAACATGAAAAATTTAGGTAAGAAAGTATATTTTTTCATTATTTATGAACGGTTAACTAATGTTCGAATTGAAAAGTTGGTTAACCAAACCAAAAAGCTGGTTAACTGACTTTTTTGGTTCAATTATGGTTTGAGTTTTGAACTAATCAAGATTTTCAGTTAACTGAAAAACAGTTAGCTGAAATTTTTGGTTTGGATACAGTTCAAAATTTTCTTGAACCGAAGAACCGGTTAACCGAAACTCTGATTAATTGGTTTTGCATCCCTCCTACGTACAACCTCAAATATGGTTTTCATTTTTTTTATATTTGTTTTCTAATTGCATGGTGCTTAGCCATTCATGTGGGATTATAATTACCAATTCAGGTCAAGAAGTAATGGTGTTGACATCTTAAATAAATTAGTTGCAGATCCTTTAATATTAATCACTTGTGTCATGAAATGCAACACATAGAGCACTAAGTCTACGTGTGTTTTTTGTATGTTCTTGTTAACAGTTTTTATCCAAAGCATTTCTCATTAACTCGAAGGGGTACTGGTTTTAAGTGGCTCATTTCATGACCAAGTGTTTGTATTGGAGCTTCATTTATGAAACTCATGAATAGTAAGGACGGAGAGGGCAAGACCCAACCACAAAGGGCAATGAAGATGGAAATGGCGACTGCATAATGACTAAAACAACCATCACAATTGAAGACTCCCTCAATGTCAGTAGGCAATGTCATTTATTGATTCAAAGTCACAGCTTAGACACTGAGTTCTTTGAGTTCATCACAAAAGCTTAATTTGAGTTCATCGAGTTATATTATACTAACTCATCTTGTCCTTGTAGGAATCCAATATCAAAGTCAGAATCTCTAACTTTGTTATTTGGTAAAATCATTTTGGATAAAATAAGATCTAATATTATCCTATTTTATCCTTGTGATCTCATAAGAATGTATTGTTGTTTAATATCTTTGAAAAACATCCTTCATTTATGTTTGAATGGATTATATTTTGTGATACAAATGATCTTTTCCTTTAGATGGAGATCTTGTAAGGATTTAGTTATCCCAGTTTAGGAAAGTTGTATTAATCACTCTTGAGTTTATTTGTAAATTATTTTCATTGCTATCGTGGATGTTTGGAGATAAAATCAAGCTCCATCTACCAGCAATCAAGATACATTATTTTTATCAATCAAGAACCATTTTTTGGAAACACTCAGGTTTGGATCAGAGAAATTGGATACTGGCGAGAGAATATTAAAGACTTAACAACCATTACTCCAATGGTCTAAAGGTTTTAAGCTCTATAAAAGATGGAGTTGAAGCCATTATCAAGGCACAAGAATTGCATCGTGAAAAATTGTTCAAGTGCAATCATCTTTGATACTATCTTGGGTACTTGTTAGTGATTTGAATATTTGAAAGGCATACTTGTAAAAGTAAGTTAGAGAACTTACGTGGGCAGCTATGTATTAAGAGATCAATACTTAGTGAGTTTACTAACTAAGGTTGCTTAGTCAAGTGAATCAGGAATGCTAGATAGTATGTAAAGCAAAGGGCATTAGTGTGTACTTCTTAAGTGAACAAGAAATGGAGGTGATTAAATCCTAACAGAAGAAGGTGGTGACTAACCCTATTTGAGAAGGTGAACATCATAAACATCCTGTGTTTTGTCCAATTTCAATTATGCATTTTAATATTGTTTATTTCTAACATTCTTGACTGACCTTCAAGGGTGTTTTGCCTGACATTGGCAATGCAATCTCATAGTTCATTGGATTTTTTATAAAGTGTTAATTTTTAGGATATCACGCTAGTCACCCCCTCTAGGGTGACCTAATATTGATTTTTTGGGCCTTCGATTGGTATTAGAGCATGTCCACTCATATTAACTTAACCATCTTCTGCAAAAGATAATAGGTTCCTTTAGAAATGCTGAAATTAATCAACGGCATTCTTTTACTAGACCTCCTTTATTTCGTGATTCTAACTTTGCTCAATAGAAAAAGGTTATACATATTTTTATCAAGGACCATGATTATGAGCCTTGGGATATTATCTCCAAAGGTGACTTTGTGCCTATCATAAAGGAAGGAGACAAAATTTTTCTAATGCCCATATCAGAATTTACTCTTGAAGAAACTCAAAATTGGAAAAAAAAAAATTATAGAGCATTTAACATTTTATTTTGTGCTTTGGATTCTAACGAGTTTAACCATTTGTCAGCATGTGATATAACCAAAGAAGTTTGGGACACATTAAAGACTACCTATAAAGGGACTAGTCAAGTTCATGAATCCAAAATTAGTCTCTGGGTCCCTTAATATGAGCTCTTCAAAATGTTATCTAGAGAATTCATCGAGGACATGTACATATGCTTTAATAAAATAATCAACAACCTCAAGTCCTTTGGGAAAACAAACATCAATGAGGAGATGGTGAGAAAAGTGTTGTAATGTCTTCCAAGAAGCAAGTGGGGACTCAAAATCATGTCCATTGAAGAAGCACAAGATCTGAAAACCCTTAATTTAGATGATCTAGTTGGAAAGATTCTAACTCATGGAATTCACTTACAAGAAGAAAATGAAAAGCAGACACCACAACAAGAAATTGTACTGAAGTACACTGACATTGAGATGCAACCTGAGGAGTTTGAAAATGATGAAGATAAATCATTGGCTATGATAGCCAAAGGATTCAAAAAAATGTTCCAAAAGCATTCAGAATTCAAAGGAATTTGGAAAAGGTCAACCTCAAAGAGGAATGAAAGAAACTCTAAAGATAAATTTGCATCAAAAGTTGATACTACCCAAAACACTTGCTATGGTTGTGGACTTCTAGGTTAAATGATCAAGGATTATCCAGACATCAAAGAGGAAAATGAGATAACTACTTTCAAGTCTAAGAAAGTTCAAAAACAAACTATGGTTGCAACATGGAGTGACAGTGATAGCTCTAAAAGTGAAAGTGAAGATAAAGAAACCATCAGCCTCTGTCTCATGGCTAGAGAAAACACTAGAGAAAGTGATGAATCTAAAGAGGCAATATTGAAATATCTTCTTACTTTCACAAAAGAGAATCTAGGTCAAGGCCTATTAAAGTGTGTTAAAAATGAATAAGATCATATATATATGAAATCAAGGCCCTTAGAAAGGATAACAGATTCCTAAAAAAGGAAAATGAGACCTTGCAGATATCTTTTGAAAGTTTATACACTAAAATCAATGACCTTAAGAATGAGAAAAACATTTTGCAAAATAAGTGTGATGATTCTCACAAATCTCTCTTGAAACGTACTAAGGGTCAAGAGAATTTAGACAAATTACTTTGATTCCAATGTATGTCCTTTAATAAGGAAGACCTTGGTTTTGACCCGAATAATAAAAAAGGTTATACAAGACCTTCTTTATTAAAGAGACATTACATAAGGAACCTGCAGTAGGTGTGGTTCTAAAAACAGTAACCTTGGTCAGAATTAGCAAAGTCACATAGTTTATCAAAGGAACCACAGCTACTTTGATCATAGATGTCCAAGTCACTCTGGACTTGGTAAAGGTTATAAGCACTATAGCAAATTTAGTGGTAAAAAGAGCTCTTGCCCAAGGATCATCCTAAATGGTCAATGTCCTCAAAACTGGGCATTGGTCTCCTTTGTCCAAATCCAATCGCCAAAGACTGTATAAGGGTTTGAATTATGTTCTTACAGATGTGTCTAAAAGTAAAGAGCAATCTTTAGTACTTGGATAGTGCGTGTTCAAGACATATGACTAGAGTTGCTTCAAGGTTTACTAAGATCCAATAATAAAAATCAAGTAAAATGACCTTTGAAGACAATGGTCGAGGTAACATCATCGGCATTGGTAAAAATGGTAAGGATCCTTCAACTCTATTGACAATATCTATTTGGTTGATGGTTTAAAATACAACTTGCTAAGTATTTCACAACTACGTGATAAACGTAATCGTGTATAGTTTGATGAGTTCTAATGTGTGTTAAAATTGTCAAGTGCAATGATATTATGTTGCATGGTTCTATACTAGACAATGTTGATGCCACAACTCTTAATCATGTCCCTCCCACGCATCTTTCCCATCTGAAATCCTCCCTTGATGATGCATGGCTTTGACATCGTAGATTAGGACATGCTAGCATGCACACCTTTATAAGTTAGTCAAGCATGATTTAGTAAGAGGGTTACCTCCTTGCAATATCAGAAGGATTGCATGTATAGTGCATGTATTAGAGGTAATCAAGTGCATGGTTCTTTTAAACCCATAAAGAGTGTGTCCACATATGAACCTATTCAGACCACTCCGCATTAGAAGTTTAGGGGATAGTTCATATAGTTGTTATCGTGGATTACTACTCGAGATTTATATGGGTGTTCTTTCTGAAAGATAAAACAAAAGCCGTTAAGGAGTTTGCAAAGTTGTACAGGAAATTATAAATATCAAAGAACTTACTAGTGGTTGCTATTCGAATTGACCATGGAAGAGAATTTGACCAAGACAAGTTTACTAAATATTGTGATAAGAATGGCATTTCACACAACTTTTCACCACCAACGACTCCACAACATAATGGAGTTGTTGAAAGGAAAAACATCACATTGGAAGACATAGTAAGAACATTGATATGTGAAAATGATCTTCCAAAGTCCTTGTAGGCTGAGGCTATTAGTATTACCAACTATGTTCTTAATAAATGCCTCATCTGACCAATCCTTAAAAAGACAACATATTAACTACCCAAAGACAAGAAACCAAATGTCTCTTATTTCAAAGCCTTTAGAAGTAAGTGCTTCATCCATAACAATGGTATGGATAACCTTGATAAGTTTGATGCCAGGAGTGATGAAGATATATTTGTTGGTTATTCCTCAGTTAGTAGAGCTTATCATGTTTGTAACAAACATACCAATGGCATTGAGAAATCCATTCATATTGTCTGTCATGAGACTAACACTGGTAATGCCACTTCATCTTCATTTGATAAATTTCAGGTAAGCAAATATATAGATAATGAAGATAAATGAGCCACAGACAAATGCAATCACCAAAGTGCTCCATGTAATGAGGGCCAAGGTCAAAATTAGAATGACCAGTGATAGTATGATGACATTGGAGCTTCTCCATAAATCACACAAGGAGCTAGTGAGAGATCCTAAGACGACGACATGAATAATGTGTCATCTCCAAGCATCCCTAAACAGGTTGAAAATCACTTCAATAAAATTTAAGTATAAGTATGTCCATCCTTTGGACAATTTACTCACTAACATTAACACAGATATAAGGACACTATCATCCTTGAGAAATTTCTATGCATTCTTTTCATTGTTTCTTATATAGAACCAAAGCACCATGAAGAGTCATTGGAAGACCCACACTGGACATTGGCTATGCAAGATGAACTCAATAGATTTGAGATGAACCAAATTTAGTCTCTTACTCCTAGACCAAAGGACCACCCAGTGATTAGGACTAAATAGGTAAGGAATATTGCCAGATTGATTACAAAAGGGTACAACCAAGAGGAAGCGATAGACTTTGATGATACCTTTGCACCTATATCCATATTAGAAGACATTCGCATATTAATTGCATTTGCATCTCACGTGGGCATCAATTTATTTCAGATGGATGTCAAATGTATTTTCTTAAATGGTTTTCTAAAAGAAGCAGTCTACATCGACAAACCCCTAATTTGAAAATCCTAAATTCTAAATCATATTTTAAATTTTCATAAAGTTCTTTATAGCTTAAAACAAGCCCCAAAAGCTTAGAATGAAGTCTTAGCAAATTTCTTTGGAAAATGATTTTACGCGAGGAAAGATTGACAAAACCTTTTTTTATGAAAACAAAGGGGGAAGACTTCCTCATTATTCAAGTTTATGTAGATGATATCATATTTGGTGCTACTAATAATGATTTATGTCATAAGTTTGCCAATTTGATTAGTAAGGAGTTTGAGATTAGCATGGTGGGAGAACTCAACTTTTTCTAAGACTTCAGATCAAGTAATGCCAAGATGACATATTTATCAACCAAGGTAATGTGAAAGAACTCTTGAAAAAATACAAGTTTGATGAGGTTAAGCATGCTAGCACCCCCAATAGCATTGAACACAAAGCTGGACCTTAGTCAAAGTGGTAAGTTAGTGTCTGAAAAGGTCTATAGAATAATGACTAGCTCACTACTGTATTTGGTGGCAAGTAGAGTAGATATTATTTTCCGCATACGCTTGTGTGCTTAATTCCAAAGTGCCCCTAATGAATTTCATCTGCTATCAAAAGAATTTTCAGATATCTTACCGGTACCAAGGACATTACTTTGTGGTATCCTAAAGATGGAGACTTCAATCTCCTGGGATACTCAAATGCAAATTATGCTGGCCACAAGATAAATAGGAAAAACATTGTAAGGTACTGCCAATTTCTTAAACACCCCCTAGTATCATGGTACTCAAAGAAACAAAGCTTTGTAGCTCTATCAACTACTGAAGTTGAATGTATAGTTGCAGGTACGTGTTGTGCTCAAGTACTCTAGATCACATAGCACCTATGAGACCTTAGGTTTGATTTTAAAAAGGCGCCCATTTGGTTTGATAATATTAGTGCAATAAATATCATAAAAAATTCAGTCTAGCACTCAAGAAGCAAACACATTGAAGTCAGACATCACTTCGTAAGATATCATGTTGAGAAAGGAAGTGTCACTCTTGAATTTGTCCCTTCACATTTGTAATTAGCTGAAGTTTTTACCGAACCATTCAGTGACTATCAGTTCAACTTCATTCGAAGTCAACTTGGCATGTTGAGAATGGATGCATAAATTAATGGGGAGGATCCCTCACCAAATGGTTCAATATGATCAAGTGTTACAGAATACTAACAATGACATTAGATAGACATTGAGACTTCATCTCAAAGTCCATATAAAACTCATGCTCTTCGGCTGTGGGCTTCAGTCTCACATATCAATTATGGTAAGTACTGGAAGATGCGGATTTAAAAGCCACCTTATTTTAAAAACTTATTTTTTAAAAATTTTCAAAGCCAATTCTCTTGCCCCCCTCTCTTGTTATAAAAGCCAATGATGATTTCAAAACTGTCCTTGATTCTATCCCCTAGATTTCATACTCCTTCAATTAACCAACACCTCTCACTTCCTTTTTCTCTCCCCTCTTATATCATAAAGAGAGCGTACCTTGGCCTCAATTATATAACTACTCAACGTCTTGTCTTCTCTCTCTCTCCTCTAAATCTTCAAATTTCTCCTCTATCTCTTCTATCAAAAACCGCTAGCATGTCTTCCAAGAGAAAAGGAGGAGGCACCACTGAGGCCTTCACCACCCTAGGAAAAAAAACACCCATGGTGCCATCAAGCATCTCCTACCAAAGCCTGGTAAGGTAAGCACAATTTCTAACTTTGAGGCCGAAATGTCCACTAAATTCTGGAAATTCGGTGTCCAAACTTGAATCTCTAGAAGACCTAGGACTCCCTGACCTTCCCATTGACTAGTTTACTGATTTGGGGATAAAGAGATACAATCATGTGGTTGAGAGGGAGTTAGTCTTTTGTGAGTTTATAGATCCCAACTTTCTAAAAAAGGCTAAGTTCTCTTTTGTTGAAAAATTAAAAAATTTGGGTTGCATGGGTTTGTTTGATGTTGGTGATGATGTGTACCCACAATTAGTCTGCCTTTTCTATGTCAACTTTAAAAAAGTTGAGCCTCAAGGGACGAGGAGAACTTACTACACTACCAAGGTCAAGGGTACGACCATTACCCTGATAATTGCCTCCATTGAGAGGATTTTTAATCTAAACCCTAACCTCTCAAAGTTTTCTCCCACAATATTAGCGGCCAAAGGCTGCAAACTCTGCCTTCAAAAATATTCCCATCCTACCAAGATCAAGAAAACCAACCAATCCTACACCAAATTGTACTTAGACCCATGGATCCAGTACTACATTTTAGTTAGGGCGGTCTATCCTTGAGGGTCATCCAAAGAGACTACCAACAACACCCTTCTTGAAACCCTTTACTACATCATGTAAAGACATTCTGTTGATTTTGCAAAACTTGTACTTGAGTACATGACCAAGGTTTGCAATTTATAAAGGAATTTTTTCTTACGCTACTCTAATCTCTTAGCCCATATCTTCAATACCTTCTGAGTCTCGCTTGAGGCAGTAGGCTGACTTGACATTTAGATTCATATCATCAATGAGAACACCCTGGAAAGCCTAAAATTCAAAACCCTTCCCTCTAAAAATGAGGATGAGATCTTTTCTAATGGCATTGAAATCCTTAAACCTTAAAACTATCTCGAAATACTTTCTCCTCCTTGGTTAGATTGGGTTAAAAAGGACATTAAGGAGATTAAGAGGGAGCTTAACAGTCTAAAGACTAGTTAAGCTGAGATGAAGAGAGCATTAATTGCTCTCAAAGGGATGTTTGAGGACTTCACTCAATGTGCTGCTAAGCTCAACAATGTTATCTTAGATCTAAAAGTTGAGGAAAGGTCCTTGGAAGTAATCAATGATGAGTTGGGGGCCAATGCGTTGTGGTTGGAAATAGCCTTGAAGACAGCTCAAGCTGAAGTAGGTTAATGGGAAACCAATGTGATTGAGATTGGTGTGCCAAAAACTGAGGGGGAACCATGGTCAGATGGTCTAGTGCCAGCCCACTGTCGAGATGCATCCTCCACTAACCACGCATGATGCTCTCTCTCTTTCAGCTTTAGTTCTTAAAAGCAATTTCATTTTTAATGTTTTTAAAACTATTTAGCTATTTTTTTGAATTTTTTTTTTGTGAGTCCGCCCCTTTCAATGAAAGTCAAAAGGGGAAGAAATAGTATGAACTCAATTGAATATTGATGATGAATGATCAAAGCCTATCTCGAATACCTTGAAAGTTTCTAGTGTTCACAATGACATGAGTAGAGGTGGCTTTTGTCTTAATGCTTGGCATACTTAGCTTTGCTTGTTGTGCTTACCTTGCTTACATGGTCCTCAGATTGAAGTTCTGTCTTTCATCAAAAAGGGAGAGATCGAAGACTCCTTCAATGTCAGTGGGCAATGTCATTGACTAAGTCAAAGTAACAACTCAAGCACATTGGGTGTTTTGAGTGAAAGACAAAAATTCAATTTGAGTACATTTAGTTATATTACACTAACTTATCTTGTCCTTGAAGGAATCCAATGTCAAAGTCAGAGTCTCTAACTTTTGTATTTAGCGGAACTTTTTTGGATAAAATTAGATATAATATTATCCTTTTTTGTCCTTGAGATCTAAGAAGAATATGTTGTTATTTAATATCTTTAGAAAGCATCCTTTGTTTATGTTGAATGGATTATATTTTGTGATGCAAATTATCATTGCCTTTAAACTAAGATCGTATGCAGACTTCGTTATCCAGATTTTGGAAAGTTGTGTTAAATCAATTTTGAGTTTATTTGTAAACTATTTTGATTGATACTGTGGATGTTCAAATATCAAATCAAGCTCTATCTATTAGCAATCAAGATCCACTATTTTCGTTAATTAAGAACCATTTTTTGAAACACCCAGGGTTGGATCAGAGACATTAGATACTATGCTGAGAACATTGAAGATTTGACAAGCATTACCCCAATGGTCAAAAAGGTTTTGAACTCTATAAAAGGTGGAGATGAAGCAATTATCAAGACACAAAAATTACATCATTAAAAAGTGCTCAAGTGCAATCATCCTTAATACTCTCCTATGTACTTATCAGTGATTTATATATTTGAAAGGGAGAATTGTAACAAGTTGGAAAACTTAGTTGGGTAGGTAGGTATTGAGAGTTCAATATTTGACGAGTGTTCTAGCTAAGGTTACTTAGTTGAGTGAGCTAGGAATGCTAGATATTGTGTGAAGTCAATGACATTGGTGTGCACTTCTTTAAGTGAAGAAGAAGTGGAGGTGATTAAACCCTAAGGTAAAAAGTGCCCTAAGCAATGACTAGCCTTGTTGGGAAGTGTGAATATTGTAAACATATCCTGTGTTTTGCCCCATTTTACTTTTGCATTTTAATATCGTTTATTTCTAACATTGGTGATTAACCTTCAAGGTTATTTTGTCTGACATTGACAGCACATTTTCAAAGATCTCAACTTTGCATTCGGTAATAGAGATGCTCTCACAAAGCAACTAAAGAAGCTCAAAATGTTAGGCACCATTTTGTCTGAGAACGCTGTTGCCAATCATGAGGGGGAAACAAGCCATATGGTGCATATGTGGATCAAAAAGTTGCAAACTAATGTGTATGGAGTTGAGGACATGCTCGACTTGGTGGCATTTGAAAAGGTGCAGTGGAGGCTTAAGATGCAGTTTCAGTTTAGTGGGAGTCTTTGTGTATCCTTGTCCCCCTCAGATTCCATCATCTTGACATAAACAATGGCTCATTGTATTAGAAGGATGAATGAGGCTATATATGTGGCTTACAGATAAGCTCTTGTCATTGGTTTCCGACCCATAGATCTGTCAATTTGTATTAATGACAAGTCCATGTTATCAGGGGCTCGTGTTTGTGACCTAATGAAACTTCGGGTAGACATTGACAACTTGTTCATAGGGCAGGGCTTGGATGGTGCAGCTCGTGCAATATGGATCTCTCCGTCGCTGCCATTGTTAGACCAGGAGGTCACTTGATTCTTCTTTCCTTCGAATGTTGTCCGTTGCATTTTTGAATTTGTTGCTCACTAAAATCTACTTGCGTTTGTAGAAATAAATTGGGCACCCACACATAAGGAGAGAAGAATAAATGTTAAACTTGACCTTAATTTGACCAATTCGTTGTTATGTATACTCTGACTTGTCTGAGATGTTTCTTAGATTTGATAATTGTATAGTTTTAAACAGACTAGGATAAATGATATGAGAAGTAATAGCACAAAAAGAGAGTGTAAGTTCATGCGCTGAGCATAAGCGAATGAAGAAACTAACGGTGAGTATGTTTACATTCTGTATTATTTAAAAACTAATGAAAATGGTGTAAATGAAACAACACTTGACTTATAATATTTCCATCTATGTTACTTAGACTCGGTCTTCCCATGTTTAAGTATAAGTGTCCGTCACAACTGTTGTCTCAGACTCGGCAATTCTTTGAAAATTCGGTACATTTTTTGGGTCTTAAAAAGGGGTCTAGTGTTCATACTCATGTCCGTGTGTTAAGTGTCCAACATATTGAGTGTTCGACATGGATACTTCAGGCAAAATGCAAGTCCAAGTAACATAGATTATCATTAGCAGTCTGGGGTGAAGTGTCAATAAGAAGGCATCAACTCCAAGTTGGATTTCTGATTATGCACTATTATTTAGTCATGCAGGCATCATGACACTTAAGCATCTTTAATGATTTCAATTGACATTTATTTTAATCATCAGATTTGCTGTCCTGTTGCTATATCAGATGATGAACATAATTTTAAGAGCCGTCAAATACTGAAATGAAACATTGATATGCATCAGGTCTCGAAAAGAGAACACTAGCCAAAAAAAAAACCCAAAAAAAAAAAAAAAAAACCAGAATGGAAGTATGCAATAATTGAAGCACAATAATGTGGATACAAGTTTCAGAAGATTTCAGATCCTGTAAATATGAAGAAAATGTTGGAATCACTTAAGAAAATTTGCTGTGGTTTTTCATTATTGAAGTAGTAATAGAGTAACTTCAAGAGCTTTAATTCCTGGTGCTAGATGATGTACGGCTTACTGATCAACGCATGTGGAGCACAATGAAGTGCTCAATGCTGAGAATTGGTGGTTCAACAGACAACATGATTTTCGTGACAACTAAAGACGACAAAGTAGTGAGTATGATTGATACTTCTCCGGTTCGCCATTTAGGAAGACTGTTAGCGTGTGACAGCTGGTTCTTGTTTAGGAAGATTGCCTTTGCGAGTCGCTTGTATGACGATATTATGAAACTTGATGCTACTGGGAAAGTAATTGCTGGCAAAAGCAGCAGGGTCTCCCTGGTTATAACGGCAATTGCAGGATTGGTCAAAACTATAAGTTCATATGGTGACAGAATTTCAAATGATCGGGTGCTACAGATCTACATATACTAGTGTTCATTCATAATGCACCAAGAGGACTACTGAAGCAAGTGAGATACTTACGCGTCCTGGTACGAGCGGGATTGGGCTTAGATGTTGTACCAGAGTCATTCATGGGTTGAAATGCTTGAAGTTCCCAGATCTCTCAAAAAATCCAATCAAAGTATTGCCTGAATTCAACGGTGAGCTCTACAATCTGCAAACTTTGTACATTGATAGTTGTAACAAGGTAGCGAATTAATAAGAGCATTAAGTAATTTATTTAATCTAAGACATATCTCTACGACTAGATTTGAAAAAGGTGGCAGTTGAGTTTGGGCAGTTGAGTAGTCTGCAGACACTTCCTCTGCTTGAGTTAAGTGAGGAAGGGTTATGAATGAGGACGTCTACACCATATAAGTAGGCTGCTAGCCACAAAGGGTCTCGAACTTGTCAACAAGAAGAAAGAAGTCAAAAAAGTTGACCAACCAATGAGGACCAGAGTTGATTCATTGCAATTTATATGGCTTACTAGAGAGGGAGCTATGGGGACCAAATCCACGATGCTGAGGTATTGGATGGCTTACAACCAAACCTCAATTTAAGAACTCCCTCTATACAAGCCTATGCAGCTCTAAGGATGTATAAGGACTGCAGTTTCACACAAAACCAACACTTGAAAGCCTCTTCACGACCTCATCAAGACTCAGATATCATATTGTGAAAGATGCCAGCAGTTACCAAAGCTTGAGAACCTATCACATCTTAAGATTTTACACATCAGAGGAATGGGAAGTCTGAAACAAATTGATGTAGAGTTCCATGGCTGTGTTGATATATGCGAGAAAAATGAAGTATGAGCTATAAAGTTCTGAGTTTGAGGGATTAAAATATTGTCCAGTTCGGAAATAGCTTCTGATAGGGATATGTCTAACCTAGTGAGATGGCTTGGACAACTAGGGTAATGGTATCCTTTCCTTCCCTTTAGAAATTGATCATTGATGGCTGCCCGTAACTTACCGCTCAACCAAAATGTTTTCCTACCTCTTAAAAGAGCTAACTATGCAGCAGATTTACAGTACTTTTCATATCTCAAAATTTTTAAATATAGCAACTTGATCAGATCTCTTAAGGCACTTATTATTTATGAGGTGATGCACCTTACAAAAGTGCCACAAGAGCTGACTGAATGTGCATCCCTACAAACATTGTCAATTGACATGTGTGAAGTTGGTTGGCTTACCGGAGGAGTCCTCTATTCTGGTCTCCCTTCCGGTATTAACCATATGAGAATGCCTAGCTAATTTATTTATCCTATTTTTGTGGTATTTTCTCCTTTCATGGGCTTTATTTTATGAATAACAAGGGTTTAGCTAGTGCACCTGAGGAGCTAGAAAATTGCAAGTCCTTTGAGGCTGTTAGATATTTGCTTTAAGATTGCATATTGTTTAGATCCTCTAAAGATGTGCTCCTAGTTTCTAGGAAGTTGCTGATTATGTTCCCTGTTTTTAGGCATTTCATTTTCTATTTTTAGATTGTTGTTTTTGATCATGCTTGAGTAATGGCTAATTTTTAGCCCATGATCTTAGGTTTAGTTTTTCATTTCCAGCCATTTAAAGTGTAATGCTTTTTGATGAAATGTGAAGCCTCAGTTCATTCTCCTATAACTTATACTCTCTGTTTTAATTCCTTTTGTTCAAACCCAATAAATTGGTATCAGAGCTCTATTCTTAAGGGATCCGTGAAAAAATGGAAACAGAGTCTAGCTTCTCTCAAATTGCTCCTCCTGCATTTGATGGAGAAAATTATCATTTATGGGCTGTTAGAATGCAGACCTATTTGGAGGCTTTGGATTTGTGGGATGCGGTGCAAGAGGACTATGAAGTTCTTGCCTTGCCTGATAATCCAACCATGGCACAAATCAAAAACAACAAAGATCGAAGAACCAGAAAAGCAAAGGCCAAAGCGTGTCTATTTGCAGGAGTTTCAACTACAATTTTCACAAGAATTATGTCTTTGACTACAGCAAAGGCTATCTGGGACTACCTTAAAGAAGAGTATGCTGGAGATGAAAGGATATGAGGAATGCAGGTGCTGAACCTCATCAGAGAGTTCGAGTTGCTAAAGATGGAGAAGTCTGAGACAATCAAAGAGTACTCAGACAGACTACTTGGCATTGTGAACAAGGTTAGGTTACTTGGAACTGAGCTTGGTGATTCAAGAATTGTGCAAAAAAATTCTTGTAACAGTCCCTGACTTTTATGAAGCATCTATAACTACCTTGGAAAACACAAAGGATCTGTCTAAAATCACTTTGGCAGAACTTCTAAATGCCTTGCAGTCACAAGAACAACGAAGGCTCACGAGACAAGAGCGTACAGTTGAGGGTGCTTTGCCTGCGAAGCATCAAACATCAGCTCAATTCAGGAAGAAAAACAACAAGAAAAGTGCAACATCTAATAGTGAGAGCACTGGAAACAACTCACTCCACAGTACAGGCAGAAGCTCAAAGCGAAACTATCCAACGTGTTGATATTGTGGGAAATTAGGCCATCCTCCATTCAAATGCTCGAAGAGGCCAGATGCAAAATGCAGCAAATGCAATCAAATGGGACATGAAGCTGTCATTGGCAACAACAAACTTCAAAAGCATGAAACAAGCATTCAAGTTGATGCTCAGGTCGCTCACGAAGATAACGAAGATCACATTTTTGTGGCAGAAAGTTTTTCATGTAAAACTAACACAGCAGAAAGTTGGTTAATTGACAGTGGTTGCACAAATCACATGGCCTATGATAAAACTCTCTTCATGGAGTTAAAATCTCAGGTTACTACAAAGATTAGAATTGGAGACGGGAGATACATCCTTGCGAGAGGAAAAGGGACAGTGGCAATCACAACTAATTCAGGTATAAAAACAATTTTAGATGTTCTTTATGTACCCAAAATAGATCAGAATTTGCTGAGTGTTGGCCAGTTGCTTGAAAAAGGATTTAAGATGTTCTTTGATAACCCATATTGCCATATTTATGATGTCCCTGGGAATGAGATTTTGCGAGTAAAAATGCTGGGAAGAAGTTTTTCATTCGATCCAACGGAGGAAGAACACATAGCATATCCTGCAAAGGCTGATGTTACTGAAATTTGGCACAAAAGGCTGGGCCATTGCCATATTCAAAGAATGTTGAAAATGACAGAGAAGGATATAACGAAAGGGCTAGCAGGTTTTGTTGATTATTTACCAAGTTGCAGTGCTTGTCAATTCGATAAACAACATAGGAGGTCTTTTCCTAAATCAACATGGAGAGCTTTGCAAAAGCTTTAGCTTATACATACTGATGTTGCAGGACCTCAAAAAACTTCATCCCTGCAAGGTAGCCTCTATTATATTCTCTTTATTGATGATCTTACCAGAATGTGCTGGATTTATTTCTTGAAATTTAAGTCTGAAGTCGCTGGAGTGTTCTATAAATTCAAGAATATGGTGGAGAATCAGAGTGGGTACCAAATTCAGATTTTAAGGTCTGATAATGGAAAGGAATACACGTCGGCAGAATTTAATTTATTTTGCGACGAAGCAGGCATTGAACATCAACTTACAGCTCCCTATACTCCACAACAGAATGGAGTAAGTGAGAGGAGAAATAGGTCGGTGACGGAAATGGCCAGGTGCATGCTACATGAGAAGGAATTGCCGAAAACATTCTGGGCTGAAGCAGCAAACACTGCAGTTTTCCTGCAAAATCGACTTCCAACCAAGGCTTTGGAAGACAAAACCCCATTTGAGGCATGGTATGGTTATAAGCCTTCACTGAGCTTTCTAAAAGTGTTTGGCTGCTTGTGTTTTGTTCATGTTCCACAGGCCAAGCGTGACAAACTTGATAAGAAGGCAGTTCCAGGGATCTTTGTAGGCTATAGCACAGTCTCAAAAGCTTACAAAGTTTATCATCCTCAAACAAGGAACATGACAATTGCACGAGATGTTCATTTTTGTGAGAATGAACAATGGGATTGGAGCAATCCTAAAAAAACTGATGGGTTTTTACAAGAAGTGAACATTCCCTTTGAAGATCACAATGAGCAGCAAGAGGAATGGCTGAATGAGAGAGAAGATGATCCTCCTGTCAGAGGAACAAGGTTGCTCTCAGAAATCTATCAAAGATGTAATGTCGCAATTTATGAACCTGCTGGAGCCGAAGAAGCCCTTCAAGACCAAAAATGGAGAAATGCAATGGAGGAGGAGATGTCAATGATCAACAAAAATGAAACATGGGCACTTGTTGATAAGCCACAAGACAGAAAGGTTATTGGAGTTAAATGGGTTTTCAGAACAAAGCTCAATGCTGATGGTTCTGTCAACAAATACAAGGCTAGACTTGTTGTTAAGGGTTATGCTCAGATTTTTGGTGTTGATTATTCTGATACTTTTGCTCCTGTTGCAAGGTTAGAGACGATCAGATTGTTGCTAGCTATAGCAGCACAAAGAGGTTGGAAACTTTTCCAGTTAGATGTCAAGTCAGCATTCTTAAATGGTGTCTTGGAGGAGGAGATATACGTAGAGCAGCCAGAAGGGTTTGTAGTGAGAGGGGAAGAGGATAAAGTCTACCAGCTAAAGAAGGCTCTTTATGGCCTTAAACAGGCACCTCGAGCCTGGTACAGCAGAATCAATAATCACTTATTGAGTTTGGGTTTTGAAAGAAACTTATCGGAGACTACTCTTTATGTGAAATATAAGGGAAATGATATTCTTATTGTTTCTCTTTATGTCGATGACTTGTTAGTGACAGGAAACAACATAAATTTGGTTGATAAGTTCAAAAAAGAAATGATGCAGGAGTTTGAGATGACTGATCTTGGACTTATGACATATTTTCTTGGCATGGAGGTACAACAAAATTCGCATGAAATCTTCATACGTCAAAAGAAGTATGCAAAGGAAATTCTTGAGAAGTTTCAGATGGATGACTGCAAAGCAATGAGCACACCGATGAACCCAAAAGAAAAATTGTGCAAGGAAGATGGTACACATCAAGTAGATGAAGCACACTTCAGAAGTCTTATTGGTTGTTTGATGTATTTGACAGCAACAAGGCCTGACATTCAGTTTCCTGTAAGTGTGTTATCTCGATTCATGCATTGTGCTACTGAGATTCATTTAAAGGCAGCAAGAAGAATTTTAAGGTACATTAAAGGTATTGTTGATTTCGGAGTCAAGTTTGAAAGCTGTCAAAGTTTCAAGCTATGTGGGTTCTCAGACAGTGATTGGGATGGAGATGTGGATGACATGAGAAGTACATCAGGCTATTGTTTCAGCCTTGGTTCAGGAGTATTCACATGGTGTTCCAAGAAGCAAGATTTCCTGACACAATCTACTGTGGAAGCAGAGTTTGTGGCTGCTGCAGCAAGTGTAAATCAAGCTTTATGGTTGAGAAAAATACCAAGTGATCTGCAAATAAAACAAGCTGAACCTACTGATGTGTTTGTGGACAATCAAGCAGCAATCTCAATCTCAAAAAATCCTGTTTTTCATGGAAAAACTAAGCACTTCGACATCAAGCTTTTCTTTGTGAGGGAAGTGCAGAAGAAAGGAGAAGTAACTCTGCTCTATTGCAAGTCTGAAGATCAGTTAGCTGATTTGTTTACAAAACCACTTCCAGCTGCTAAGTTCGAGTATCTAAGGCAGAAAATTGGAGTTTGCAAATCTTAAAGAAAGGAGGAGTGTTAGATATTTGCTTTAGGATTGCATATTGTTTAGATCCTCCAAAGATGTGCTCCTAGTTTCTAGGAAGTTGCTGATTATGTTCCCTGTTTTTAGGCATTTCATTTTCTATTTTTAGATTGTTATTTTTGATCATGCTTGAGTAATGGCTAATTTTTAGCCCATGATCTTAGGTTTAGTTTTTCATTTCCAGCTATTTAAAGTGTAATGCTTTTTGATAAAATGTGAAGCCTCAGTTCATTCTCCTATAACTTATACTCTCTGTTTTAATTCCTTTTGTTCAAACCCAACAAAGGCTTTGAGCTGTTTTTTGCTGCCACAACATGATGACATTCCAACAACTGAGAGGTTTGAGTCATCTTCACTCACTAAATTTATGTGGCCCCAACAAGATGATATGCCAGCTGTCTAAGTGGCTAAATAGACTTATTTGCCTTGAGACGTTGTATATAGGACAATATAATGAGCTTGGTTGTTCTTTTGATATCAGTCATCTCTTCAGGATCAGTTCCCTTGGAGTTTTGTATTTATGGGGTTGGGCAAGGCTTCTCTACCTTCCTGATCAATTGGAACACTTCACTTCGCTTAAAGTACTGCACATTACATGGTTTGATAGCCTGGATACGCTTCCAGAGTGGCTCAGAAACTTTTCATCCCTTGAGTATTTGGTCCTTTTTAATTGCAATAAATTGAAAAAATTGCCTCATCTACGAATAATGAAAGAGGGGTCATCATTGAAAGTCCTGTGATTGCATTCTTTGCTGTACCGACTCATAAGGGCCTCGTTTACGAGGCTGAGAGAATGCATTTTTCCTTGTAAAAAGCCAAAGTCGGAAACAAAACTTTATATTGTTCTTGGAGAGGAGTTTTATGATTTTGGAAACTGAGGGGGCTCCAGTACATTTTAATAATACTTTATATTGCACATTTTTCTGCACTCTACTGACTGTTCAATGTCTCTTAGCATTTTATGCACATTGTTGACCTTCTAGCTAAACTACAGAAGGTTGAAGTCGATCATGATGTGAAGTACTTAGGTCTTCCCACTAGACTTAGAAGATCCAAGCAGGCAATTTTCGGAAGCACAAGAAGAGACTTCGGAAGAAGCTCCAAGGCTAAAAAGAAACGACGTTGCCATATGCTGGAAAACAAAACAAATCCTCCTTAGAGCAGTTGCATAGGCCATTCCAACTCACACTACGCACATATTCAAGCTCCTGGAGATGTTACTTGATGAGAATGACACCTCATCTTTGCAAACTTTTGGTGGGGTTTGTTAGATCAAAGGAGAAAAGTTCACTGGAGGTGGGAAGGGCATTGTTTGCCAAGTCAATGAGAGGGGTGGGTTTTATAGATCTAAGAGAAATTTTGGCTTATTAGTAGGGGTTTATTACTTTCACATCAACTTTTAAGCTAATTTTTTTGCTTACATGTCTTTCTCTCTTCAATACAAGGATCACTACTTTGATTCATCAATTAAATAATACTCATAGACTCACAACCAAATGTATTTAATTACTTTTAGTTTTATATTTTTCTTTATTATTTGGGTAAATAATTTGCAAAAGATAATTTTACTTAATAATTTGTTAACACAATTAATTAAAAGGAATTAATTTTCAAATTAAAACAATACAAAAATCGACTTAAAAAAGCCAACACACAAACTGGAATTAAAGTATTAATTGAATTTTTTATATTCAAATATAATCTATATGTTTTTCAAAAAATTTAATAATTTATTATAACAAAATCAAAAACAACTCCACGCCACCTCCCTCCCCTTAAAATCCTTTCCAAAGAAAATAAATAAATAAATACCATTCCCTTTTCCAGCGAAGACTGCTTTCTCTTTCATCAAAACAATTCATTAAAAAATGTTATCAACATAGTAATAAAAGTACCATGGCTATTTGACTTCCTTCCTCTTTCTTCGTTACCTGTACTTCGTCTTCTCCATCTTTCCTCCCCGTCATGGCCATGTTTGTTTCTTCTTCACCAAAAACAAAAAAATTAAGAAATGTTCAAATGTGCTATTGTTGATCCAATTAATGTGTAAAGTTTTGATAATAACAATCCAAATATACTAGTCTGTTAACTCCCTCAAAGGCACAAAGACATTTTATCAAAGCCCATAAAGAAATTTTGAGTGAAAGTATATCTAAAACTTGATAAAACAAGTTGCTCTGATTATGATGGAATGATTTTATATGTTTTTGATTATGGCTAAATTGATGAAATTGGTCTTGATAATAATATTCTGATTATATTAAAATAATATGAATCTGATTATGTATATCCCACCTTTTTAGGGATAATTACTTAATTTTCTCTAACTAAAGATTATGCTTGCCTTGAATTATAGAAAACAATTGCCAAAGAAAATCCTCATGAGAATGGAAAGTAGCTGTTGAGAATATCTATCAGCTCATAAAAAGGAAGCAGCAGTTGAAGGAATATCAAAACAAGCCAAGCAACCATTGCCACAAAACAGAATTAGCAAAAATAGCAAATGAATGTTGGAAGCTAAAAATAAAAGATTTTCAAGGACCTTGAACTGAAGCTCACGGCCTTGAACTAAAGTAGAATTTAAGGGAAGTCCAATGACTAGTTTGCAAGAGCTCCTTCAATACTTGGCTATAAATATAAGAGCTGAATAGCAGAGAAAGGTACGAGAAAAAGCTAGCACTCATTGGCATACTACTTCCTCAAGCTTACATTGGCATTCATTGCGCTTAAACTTGCTTCCTTTACGTTTGAGTTGTATTGTTCATTTTGTACTTGGGTAGGATTATAGAGTTGAAGGGTCAATCCTACCAAGCCTAGTTGAAGGGTTCAACTTGTGACTTGGAACTTAGAGTAAGGGTACTCTAAAGTTGTGTAATCAATCCTCCTAATAAAAGTTTGGGTTAATTCTAGAGTTAGAGAACTCTAGGCGGGGATTAAGCCTTTTGAGACCCAACCTCGTTAACAATCGATTGTGTTTTGTCCCGATTTACTTTTCCGCATTTACATTTCGATTGTTTAGCAACCTTGATCATCAACCTATTCACCCCCCTCTAGGGTGATCTTATAGCCTTTGATTCTTCAATTGGTATCAGAGCTAGACCCACTACATTTCGACTTTACCGTCAAGTGGGAACGATCATGGCCGCTACCGGAGAAGGCTAGTATGATCAAGGTCGTTCTACTACTAGACCACCTTTATTTAGAGGTATTAACTTTTCATATTGGAAAATTTTGATGCAGATGTTTATCAAGACTGAAGATTATGAATTATGGAATATCATGACAAAAGAACCATACGTTCCGCAAATGACGATTGATGGAAAAACCGTTGCAAAAACTGAAGATAAATACACCCAAGAAGACTCCGTAAGGCTATCAAAAAACTATAAGGCCATGCATATGTTATATTGTGGATTAGATGCTAATGAGTACAATCATATTTGTGCATGTGAATCAGCCAAAGAAATATGGGACAAGCTGGTGGTGACGTATGAAGGGACAAGTCTAGTGAGAGAGACAAAAATCAACATGTTCATTCATCAATACGAGCTATTCAAAATGCAACCTGATGAAACGATCAAGGAGATGTTCACGAGGTTCACTGATATAACCAACAATCTAAAGTCCCTGGCAAAACCTACACCAACGAGGAGATGGTTAGGAAAATACTTCAGTATCTTCCTAAAAACAAGTGGGGTCCCAAGGTCACTACAATTGAGGAAGCCCAAAACCTCAAGACATTAGCCTTGGATGATTTGTTAGGAAAACTCCTTATGCACAAAAATCATCTTAAAGAAGATGAAGAGGAAAAAGAAACTCAATTCAAGAAAGGAGTAGCGTTCAAAACTGGAAGTCAAGATGCCATCTCATCGGAAGATAAGTCAAGCGAAGAGGATGAAGATACTATGGCAATGATCGCTAGAGGATTGAAGAAAATGTTCAAGTCAAAGAAATTTGATCCCAAGAACTTCTACAAAAAGGGATCTCCATCAAGCAAAAATGAGAAGTTCTCAAAAGGTATGAAATTTCTTCACAACAAAAATGATTCGTACTTGGGTCCTTATTTTGGATGTGGATTGCCAGGACATATAGTAAAAGATTATCCAGTCTTGCAAATGAAAGCTGAAAAATGCAAGCACAAAGCCAAGAAGGAATTCAAGAGAGCCATGATTGCCGCATAGAGTGATAGTGACTCTAGTGACAGTGACAAAGAAGAAGAAATTGCAAACCTATGCCTTATGGCGAATGACGTCGAAGAAACTAAATTTGAAAATTTGGATGAGGTAGACTATTCCGACCTTCTTGAATATTCAAAGGATGAATTAGCTCAAGCATTAATCAGATGCATTCAGTGTGAACTAGAATATTTGTCTAAAATAAAAAACTTCAAGAAGACCATTCATAATTTGCTCTTTGAAAAAGAAGTATTGGAGAGAGAAAATGATGATCTTCACCTAAAGATTGAACATCTTGAAAAAGAAAAGGAGGAAGTTCAATCCAAATGTGGAGCCTTTGAAAAATTAGCTTTGAAAATCACTAAAGGCAAGACAATTTGGACAAATTACTTAGTTCGCAAAGAATGTCCTTTAATAAAGAAGGCATTGGCTACAATCCCTTAAACAAGAAGAAAGCATACAAAAACTTCTTTATTAAAGAGACACCCAAAAACAAATCGCACGTCACATGCAATTATTGGTTGAGAAATAGACACATTTCTTACTCGTGTCCACTAAGAAAGACAAACAACAAAATAATTCAAGTTTGGGTACCAAAAGGAACAAGACAAAAAAACATGGTCAAAAACAATGTTGGACCCAAACTCGATGCCATGGCTAGAAAGGTTTGATTTATTATTTTGCAGGTATGCTTAAAGGCTTGTGATGATCTTTGGTATCTTGATAGTGGATGCGCGAGACATATGAGTAGTAATGAAGCTCTCTTCACTAAAATCAAGAAAAAGAAATACGGAAATGTCAACTTCGGTGATAATAAAGTCAGTACGATCATAGGAATTGGTAAGATTGGTAAGGATCCCTCTAATTCCTTGGAAAGTGTGTATCTTGTTGAAGGTTTGAAGTTCAATCTTTTAAGCATATCCCAACTTTGTGACAAAGGCAATAATGTCATATTCAATTCCTCTCATTGCATTGTTCAAAATGTGCATAATGACAAGATTACCTTACATGGACCTATAATAGACAATGTCTATGCTATTAACTGGAATAGCATTTCATCCGAAAAATTATCATGTTTTAAAGCTTCTCTTGATGGCACTTGGTTATGGCATCGTAGACTGGGTCATGCTAGCATGCATACCATAGAAAAATTATCTAAGCTTGACTTAGTGCGTGGCTTACCTTCGTATAAGTTTGAAAGAGATCGTATCTGCGATGCATGTATAAAAGGAAATCAAGTTCGTAGTTCCTTTAAGCCCCAAAAATTCATTAGTACATCTCGACCACTAGAATTGCTTCATATGGATTTATGTGATCCAATACCTATTCGTAGCCTTAGAGGTAGTTCTCATATTTTTGTTGTTGTGGATGATTATTTGCGTTTCACTTGGGTCTCTTTTCTAAAAGAGAAAAATGAGGCCTTTCAAGAGTTTTCAAAACTTTGCAAACAATTATAAATTTACAAAAACTTACCTATTGTTGCAATTCGAAGCGATCATGGTAGGGAGTTTGACCAAAAAGAATTCATTAAATTTTGCAATGACCTTGGTATTTCACATAATTTTTCAGCGCCTAGAAGTCCTCAACAGAATGGCATGGTTGAAAGAAAAAACCGCACCTTAGAGGATATGGCTAGGACTATGCTTTGTGAAAGTAGACTGCCTACATCCTTTTAGGCAGAGGTAGTCAACGCTACAAACTATGTTTTAAATCGCTACTTAATTCGCCCTATTTTGAAAAAGACTCCCTACGAACTTTTCAAAGATCGAAAACCAAATATCTCCTATTTTTGTACATTTAGTTGTAAATGTTTTGCTCACAATAATGGAAAAGACAGGCTAGGTAAGTTTGATGCTAGAAGTGACGAAGGTATCCTTGTTGGTTATTCCATGAATAGTAAAGCTTATCGTGTTTATAACAAGTGCACTAAGATAATTGAAGAAAGTATTCATGTTGTTTTTGATGAGTCTAATGATGGTGAGGTAAGCCCTCCTTCATTCCAAGAATTAAAGCTAAGCAGATATGATGATGAGGAGGAAGAAGTAACAAGAGTCAAGACAAGCAAGGAACACAAAGAGCAACCTCAAGATTCAAATATTGAAAACAATGTGCCTCCTACAAGTGAAGAGCTAAATGACATGATCAATGAAGAAGAAGCAACTCCCAGTGCACAAAATGAAGAACCTTTGGATGAATAAAGACGAAGCTATAAGTTCAAGCCACATCATCCTCCAGACAACTTACTTACTGATATATCCGCAGGTATAAGAGCTAGATCTTCTCTTCAAAACTTTTGGGCATTTTCTTCTTTTGTGTCACTCATTGAACCAAAGAACCATTTAGAGGCCCTAGAAGACCCTAATTGGATTGTCGTTATGCAAGAAGAGCTTGGTCAATTTGAAAGAAACCAAGTATGGTTTCTCACTCCTAGACCAAAAGACCACCCTGTAATTGGGACAAAATGGGTATTTCAGAATAAATTAGATGAAAGCAGAAATGTGGTAAGGAATAAAGCTAGACTAGTGGAAAAAGGGTATAACCAAAAAGAGGGTATAGACTTTGATGAAAATTTTGCCCATGTAGTCCTTCTAGAACCCATTTGCATTCTTTTGGCATTTACATCATACATGGGTATTAAACTTTTTCAAATGGATGTCAAATGTGTCTTTTTGAATGGGTTTTTCCAAGAGGAAGTTTATGTTGAACAACCTTCTGGGTTCAAAAACCCTAATCTCCTTAATCATGTGTTGTGTTCAAGCTTCAAAAAGTACTTTATGGCTTGAAACAAGCTCCTACAGCTTGGTACGAGCGATTGAGCAAATTCTTACTTGAACACAATTTTAGATGTGGTCAAATTGATAAAACACTTTTTATAAAGAACAAGGGGGAGGATTTCATTATCATACAAGTTTATATTGATGATATAATTTTTGGTGCTACTAACGACACTCTATGTAAAAAATTTTCAAACCTCATGAGTAAAGAATTTGAAATGAGCATGGTTGGCGAACTTACATTCTCCCTTGGCTTACAAATCAAATAACTTAATGATGGCATTTTCGTAAGCCAAAGTAAGTACGTGAATGAGCTAGTAAAGAAGTTCAAAATGCATGAGGCTAAACATGCAAGTACTCCAATGGCCACAAGTACCAAACTTGATCAAGACCTCAACGGTAAGCCCATAAATGATAAAACATACCGAGGTATGATTGGCTCCTTATTATATTTAACTGCTAGTCACCCCGATATTATGTTCAGCGTATGCTTGTGTGCCCGATTTCAATCATCTCCTAAAGAATCACATCTTGTCGTAGTTAAGCAAATTTTTAGATACCTGGGAGGTACTAAAAATTTAGGACTGTGGTATCCTAAAGGGGGAGATTTTTCTCTAGTTGGATATTCTGACGCCGATTATGCAGGTCATAAAGTAGATAGAAAAGGCACATCAGGCACGTGCCAATTCCTTGGCCCATCTCTTATTTCTTGGCACTATAAAAAACAAAACTCAGTGGCACTTTCAATAGCAGAAGCAAAATACATTGCTACTGGAGCATGCTGTGCGCAAATCTTATGGGTAATGCACCAATTACGCGACTTAGGAATTAATCTTAAAAATGTTCCTATTCATTGTGACAACATGAGTGCTATCAGCATCACGAAAAATCCAGTACAACATTCTCGAACAAAGTATATTGAGCTACGTCATCACTTTATTCGAGATCAACTTGAAAAAGGCGATGTCTCATTAGAATTTGTTCCGATAAATTCTCAACTTGCTGATATTTTTACAAAGCCCCCATGTGAGGATCAATTCAACCATATTCGTCAAGAACTTAGGATGATTAATATCAATGCATAAATTAAGGGGGAGACCTCTCTAAGCACTAATCAAGTTCTTGAGCTTTTGTAGGTAAAATCAACCACTGTCTAGAACTTCAAGGCCTTACATTGCAGTTCAAGGCGTTGAACTGCAGGTAGAAGCCAGACGTTTTTAGCATAAATAAATCAAGGGCTTGAGTTGATATTTTAAGGCCTTGAAGATGAGTTATATATCAACGGTTCATCCAATGGAAGGTAATCTGATGTATTTCCTTCTAAATTGGACTCGTTGGATTTTTTTTTAAAAAAAAAATTTCCGGAATTGGAAAAATATCTTTAAAAATATTTTGATCCCCTTTTTTTTTCAAAATTGATATCCTTTTAACAAGATCTTAATGGTTTCGTTTTGGCAAAAATCAAGAAAACTCCATCTTTAATTAAAACCTTCTAGAACTCGCTTCTTTATTTCACTCCAACATCCCTCTATCGAGCCCCTCTATTAACATACCTCTCGATCCTCTCTCTCTCTCTCTTCTTATTCCATCGCTGCCATTGTCAAGCCTCCTCAAAGTCCACACCTCACCGCCACCACTCTCAATCGCCCTTCTCCCTCACAATCTCTCTCATATTCAGTCAATATGCCTCTCATTAAAGGAGGTAAAGCCTCCAATCGCCCTTCTAGAACCTTCAAAACCACCACCTCTGACAAGCCTCACGGCGACGTGACCTCAACTCCGCCCAAAAAGAGGTCGAATTGGCTGGCTTCTCAACTATCAAAACGAGCTTGTCCACCAAGAGTTAAAACCATGGTGCATGTGTCTGATACCTCCTCTGCCTCCAACTTTCGGTCCTATCCGTCACCGCCCGGCCAAGACTCTGAACGCACACCACTAGTCTCCTCTCAACCCGAGCAAGGTCAGATGTCCACACCACTACTTCGCCCAGTTGAGAATTGGGCCCTAGACTCCATTCTCGGGGAGTGGCTTTCTACCTCTGCCAGCCAAGATCGGTACAACTCCTTTCGTACCCGATCTATTTCAGTTTGTGAAAAATTAGACATTCAATTCTTTAGATCTGAAAAAGTTTGCCTTCGTTGAGAAATTAGCTAAGGATAATTGTTTGGGGTTGTGTGAATTAGGCAACATTGTGTACCCTTGTTTAGTTCGATTATTCTATGCCAATTTGGAAATGAAAATGGGTGCCAATGGGGTGTATCTTGTGAGTTTAGTGAAATCTGTACACATTACTATCAATCGCTTGGTTCCTAAAACCGTGTTTGGTCTGAAATTCAATGAAACTGCCCCTCCTTCATTAACCCAAAAAAATGGCCAAAGATCTGCGTCTCACTCACTATGCTTGCCCTCAAAAATTGGCAGCCTATAAATGTCAAAATAGGACACCACCCTATCATGTCCTGTTCCCAGAACCTAGATTGTTACATTATGTCTATGTTCACTTTTTTTATCCAAAAGATCACTCAAAAGAAGCCTACAATGAAGGGGCTCTTGAATCCATTTATCGTCTCATGAACGGATACTCGGTGGATTATACGTAAATCCTTGTCAGTTACATGTATCGCGTAGCCAACATGAGTCGTCCCTCCTCTCCTCCATATGGAAATCTCTTCACCCGTGTCTTCACATAATTCAAAGTTCCTTTTGAGTCTAAAGACTATGTCACCCAATCGGTATCAATGATATCTGCCAACTTCCTCAAATCCCTTCGTTTTTAGAAGATCGCCACTAGACGATGGAAACATGCCTCTGAGCTCACCTCTGCTGAAGCTATTGCTCTCCAAGCCCCACTCCCTGAACAACCTACCTTACATGCCCTACAGGACAGCCTTGAGAGCCTAAGGGAGGATTGTGCTGAGTTGCGCACTCAAGTGGAGTTAATACATACTGACATGGGGCTACTTGGCAAGAAGTTGGATGAATTAATTTGCATGACATGTACGATACACCATGGTGCCCGGATTGCTATCACCTTCACCTCTTCAGATTTAGACTGTGCCACCTATGCTACCGATCGCATAATCTAGTCCACCTCCTCTGATGCCCACTTCATCTACATCATGCTTGTCTTTCCCTTTGCCTTGCTAAGTTTTTTTTTCCCTTTTTTTGGGCTTCAGTTGTATCCCACGTGTATGAACCTACATAGTCCTAATTTTCCCCAAATTTTTGAATGAAAGTGAAAGAGGGAGAAGCATGTTTTAGTAGTATGATCAAGTGATGTACAGGTAAATGCTACTCAGGTAATGTATCTTGGTTAATCGGTAAGTACCGAATGCAATGCCCTCTTCCTTTGTCTTGGTTAATTGGTGATGTACTGGTTTATCTTGCTATTCAGGTAACGTATCTTGGTAAATGCATTAAACTTTGATGTTCCATTGTTGGTCTTTATTGCTAGTAAATGCATTAACTTGGTAAATGTTCACACTGAGTGCCAATTGTTTATCAAGGTTTAAATATTGCCTTTCATCAAAAAGGGCGAAATTGCTAACTCCCTCAAAGCCCACAAAGACATTTTGTCAAAGCTTACAAAGAAATTTTGAGTGAAAGTATATTTAAAACTTGATAAAACAAGTTGCTCTTATTATGATGGAATAATTTTATATGCTTTTAATTATGGCTAAATTGATGAAATTGGTCTTGATAATAATATTCTGATTATATTGAAATAATATGAATCTGATTATGTATATCTCGCCTTTTTAGGGATGATGACTTAATTTTCTCTAACTAAAGATTATGCTTGTGTTGAATTATGGAAAACAATTGCCAAAGAAAATCATCATGAGAATGGGAAGTACCCGTTAAGAATATCCATCAACTCACAAAAAGGAAGCAGCAGTTGAAGGAATATCAAAACAAGCCAAGCAACCGTTGCCACAACAATCAGCAAAAATAGTAAATGAACGTTGAAAGCTAAAAATGGAAGATTTTTAAGGACCCTGAACTGAAGCTCAAACCCTTGAACTGAAGTAGATTTTAAGGGAAGTCCAACGCCTAGTTTGCAAGAGCTCCTTCAAGACTTGGCTATAAATATAAGAGCTGAATAGCAGAGAAAGATACAAGAAAAAGCTAGCACTCATTGGCATACTACTTCTTCAAGCTTACATTGGCATTCATTGCGCTTAAACTTGCTTCTTTTACGTTTGAGTTGTATTGTTCATTTTGTACTTGGGTAGGATTATAGAGTTGAAGGGTTAACTCTACCAAACCTAGTTGAAGGGTTCAACTTGTGACTTGGAATTTAGAGTAAGGGTACTTTAGAGTTGTGTAATCAATCCTCCTAATGAAAGTTCGGGTTAATCCTAGAGTTAGGGAACTCTAGGCGGGATTAAGCCTTTTAAGGTGCAATCTCGTTAATAATGGATTGTGTTTTGTCCCGATTTACTTTTCTGCATTTACATTTCGATGGTTTAGCAACCTTGATTATCACCCTATTCACCCCCCTCTAGGGTGATCTTATAGCATTTGATTCTTCAATCAATATGCTGTGCTTGAATTATGTATTGAGACATGATCCAGAAAATACTTGGAGCAGTTCGAATGAGCGTGGAGCATCAAAGTCGATACATATGCAAGAAGTCTAGCTGATAACAAGAGTCTTAGGTTTAGTATTGGTTTTATTTTTTAGATTCTTGTTAATATGCCAATTAGAAGGTCTTGACTTAGCCGTTGCTTTGAAATGTTTTTAAGTATTTCAAAATACTGCCTTAGAACAGTTCTAAGAAGTCAGGTTTGCAATGTTCTGATGTCAAAGATAAAAAACAAATTTCAAGATTTTAGAATTTTTTTTTTACTGACGATTTTCTTGAAATAATTAGGATTAATTTTCCTATGTCAGTTGAGTCTAAAAAGATTTTTTCTTTAAAGATAATGTTGAGAGATTTTTTAGTAGTAGAGTCTGGAAAGGTTTCTTTCCTTAAAAGATACTATTGAAAGATTTTTGAAAGATTTTTATCCTATCTTTTAAGGGAAGAATATCAATAGGAAAGATTTTAAGAGGTTGAGTGTTAGAGTGATTGAGGGAAGGAAATCTTCCTAATCCTACAGCACAAGCTCACTATTTAAATCGTCTCTTTCTCAAGTCTTTCTTAAGGTTTTCCAAGGGTTTAAAATTGTCTTTGTGAGTCTGAATTTTCTGAGAGAAAACTTTCAAAGAGAGTGCTAAATCGAGCCTTCAATATTGGCATAATAGGTATTGTATTGTACCTTACTTCAACTTGTTTAGAAGCATTCAAGTGAGGAGTTTTTCTTTTTCTCTTTTCCATCAGTGAGATAGGAGAGTGTCTAAGTCTTGGAAGACATTGGACGTGGTTTTTGTAAAGACAGTCTCGGTATAGACTAAGTTACGTGGTATTTGTAACGAAGGCCTTGTGGTAGACCAAGTTACGTAAGTGACTGAGTCACGTGTGTTGCAATTGTAACATGTTCAACTAGTTTAGTAAAAGTGTGTTGAAATCCTACAGTGGTAGGCCGTGGTTTTTACACCTCAGTTGGATCAGAGGTGGTTTTCCACGTAAAAATATTATGTCTCCTTTATTATTTCCATAATTAGTTTTGTTTCTGCTTCATTCCAAACACTCAGTCCAAACAGTTTTCACGAGTGTTCTGAAACAATTAGAAAAGTCGGTAAATACAATTCACCCCCTCTCTTGTGTCCTTGTGCGATTAATTCTAACAAGTGGTATCAGAGCAGAGTTCTCATATTTAGGTTAACACCTTGAGAGGTCCTAAAAAGATAAATGTTCCACAAGGAATTTTAGAGGGTCACTCTGTGACTCGACCACCATACTTCAATGGACAAAACTACAACTGGTGGAAGAATTGTATGGAGAACTACATTCAGGCTGATGACTATGAGCTATGGATGATCATTGTGAATGGTCCTTACATTCCAATGAAGACCATAGAAGATGGCAAAATCGCTGCTAAAAGGCCAGTGGAGTTCGACTCGGAGGATTTCAAAAAGATGGAGAAAAACGCTAAGGCTAAAAAGTTGCTGTACTTTGGCCTTGGACCAGATGAGTACACTCGGATCTCAGAGTGTGAGTCCGTAAAAGAAATATAGAATGCTCTTCGCATGGCACATGAAGGAACTTGCCAAGTTAAGCAATCCAGGATCGAGCTGCTGATGAGAAAGTACGAGTTGTTCGAAATGAGTGAGGAAGAGATGATAATGGATATGTACACTCATTTTACTCACATCACCAACGAGCTGAAATTGTTGGAAAAATCCTTCACCACTAAAGAATTGGTAAGAAAGGTCCTGTGATTTTTGCCTCAGTCGTGGGAAACGAAAGTCGTAGCCATCCAGGAAGTAAAGAAGATGAACGAGATCACATTGGATGAGCTTATTGGGAATCTTCAGACATACGAGTTAAGGAGAAGTGCCCAGGTGAAGGAAGAAGCAAAGAGAGACCGAGGCCTTGCTCCATAAGTGTTAGAATTAATCACACAAGAACAGAAGACGGGGGTGAATTGTGTCTACCGACTTTTCTGATTGTTTTAGAACACCCGTGAAAACCGTTTGGACTAAGTGTTTGGAGTTGACCAGAAACAAAACTAATTGCAGAAATAATAAAAGGGACACAATATTTTTATATAGAAAACCACCTCTGGCCCAACTGAGGTGTAAAAACTATGACCTACCACTGTCGAGTTTCAACACACTTTCACTAAACGGGCCTAACACATTACAACTGTAACACACGTGACTCAGTCACTTATGTAATTTGGTCTACCCCAAGACCTTCGTTACAAACACCACGTAACTTAGTCTACCCCAAGATCCTGGTTACAAAAACCACGTCCAATGTCTTCTAAGACTTGGACACTCTTTTACCTCACTGATAGAAAAGGTAAAAAGGAAAACTCCTTACTTGAATGCTTCTAAACAAGCTGAATGTAAGCTACAATATAATCTCTATTATGCCAATATTGAAGACTCGATTTAGTACTCTCTTTGAAGGTTTTCTCTCAGAAAATTCAGACTCACAAAGACAATTTTAAACCTTTGGAAAACCTTGAGGAAGACTTGAGAAAGAGGCGACTTAAATAGCGAGCTTGTGCCGTAGGGTTAGGAAGATTTCCTTCCCTCAATCACTCTAACACTCAACCCCCTAAAATCTTCCCTCTTGATATTCTTCCCTTAAAGGATAGGATAAAATTCTTTCAAAAATCTTTCAATAGTATCCTTTAAGGAAAGAAACCTTTTTAGACTCTACTACTAAAAAATCTCTCAACATTATCTTTAAAGAAAAAATATTTTTAGACTCAACTGATACAGGAAAATTAATCCTAATTACTTCAAGAAAATCATCAGTAAAAAAACACTCTAAAATCTTGAAATACATTTTTTGTCTTTGACATCAGAACACCGCAGACCTGACTTCTCAGAACTGCTCTGAGGCAGTGTTGTGAAGTACTTAAAAACATTTCAAAGCAAATGCTAAGTCAAGACCTTATAATTGGCATATTAACAAGAATCTAAAAAATAAAATCAATACTAAGCCTAAGACTCTTGTTATAAACTGGACTCCTTGCACATGTATCGACTTTGATGCCCCATGCTCATTCGAACTACTCCAAGTATTTTTCAGATCCTGCCTCAACATATAATTCTAGCACAGCGTATTGACCAGTACATTTGGATTGTTATCATTAAAACCTTACGCATTAATTGGGTCAACAATTTCTCCCTTTTTGATGATGACAAACTACATGACCGTAAGTCATCAATGACAATTAATAGTGAGACAAGGCAAATATATATTAGCGCCAAAACAGTTATCCACCCTCACACTAGAGAGAAAACAAGAGCTAAGATGTCAACGTAAACTAGACAAACCAATCGAAATAAGGTCATACTCATCTTCCCCCTTTTAACATCATCGAAAAGGGTGAAGAGACCGAAAACGGAAATCCAGTATGGATGCAAGCACCACCAAAGCGATAATGCGGGAAGTAACAGTGACACACTCAAGTACATGGTACAATAATGATATAGGCCTTCCGAGTCACGCACAAACAAATAACACATGCAACAAGCAAAGTTATAGCATAAATGCATTAACCATCCAAAAACAACCATAAACCATTAGTAGTCACCTACATAACCAAGTGCTTGAAAAACAGTATTGGAAACAGGGAAAAGAACAGGTTCAGGTAGAGGAAGGTAGAGGAGGGAATTTGGCTATGAGGTCAAGAAGGGCACTTAGCAGATCCTCGTGACGTTTGGCATTCAGAGCATTTTCCTCTGTAAGCACCTGCTTTGCTTCAGCTACCCCCCTTCAATGTAATCTGGTCCTGTAACAGTGTATCAATTGTGGAAGTGTTGGATGTAGAGGCTTCACTGGGAACAGGCCTAAGTGGTGTTTGGAGCCCTGGTTCTGAAGTTGCACTGCCGCCTTTTGGCACTTCGAAACCACACCCAATCAACGTGCTGTTGCCAATTTCATCACTAACCTGAAAGCCTATTCTCTTTAGCAAGGGAATCCCAAGCTTCTCAAACACTGACGTCAGCAAGAACCCATACCCCATGTCATGATCCTTGGACGTGTTGGCAATTCTCCTAATATGGCTAATCATGATGGCTAGCAAGTTAATTTGCTCACCCCTATCCAACAAATCAGTGTAGCACATGTCCATGGGATTAGCAAGGTTACGTCCCTAACCTTGAGGAACAATATTTTTAATCACAAACCAAAATAACAGCCGATGCAATGGCATCATTTTTTCCTTTCTCACAGACCGGGTCACAGTCAGATTGGATTTTTAGGCTAAGTTCTGGGTTAATTCCAACAGCCATTCTTCACCTAAGACGCTCATGTCCTCTTGCACATAGACATCAAAACCTTCGGAGGACACCTTAAGTAACTCACCTAACTTTTTAGCATCAAACCGTAGGTTATGATTATTAACTGTGCTTGTCACCACTCCATTGGTGACAACACAGTTCACATCGAACTCAGCCAAGTCTGCAACCAAACATCCTCTCTTAGTATCCGTAAATAGGTCTAACCATCCCTGAGCTTTCAACTTCTCTAAGAACACCCCTAGCCCCTGTTCCTGAAAGTGTGACACCTTAACTACATTCCCCCAAACCACAGATTTCTGGAGGAAATGCTCATATCTCTCAGCAAGTGTCATATTTTTTCTAATTTTCTTCTTTTTTGGTTCATTAGACTCTTCAACTAGTTCGGACATTTGTTCTGGGGCAGCCCATTTTTGGGCAGGTTTCTTGGATGGAACTGGTTTGGGGGGTGTTTTGGCAGATTTAAGGGCCGGTTTGTTCTTATTGACAGGGCTTTCAATTCTGGTTTCTGGCAGGGGCAGCATAGTGGAAGGACCCAAACTTCGAGTTCAAGGTCGTGATAAGGATGCAGTAAGAGGTACGTTGGGTGAAGTGGTGATCTTTCTTTGGTGTTTAAAGGTCGGTTTGGTTGTGGTTTGGGGCTTGGTTGGAACAGTTCGTTTGAACCGCAAAATTAGTTCATCCTCATCACTATCCTCAGCATCTTCGACAACAAATTCATTATCAACATACGCAACATCATAATCCTTAGACTCCCCAACTGATTCGGCCTCATTTCCCCTTAATCCAGACTCGGCCACAACTGGGTCATACACCACAATCTCCCAACCCGTAATTGGGTGTACCAAAGGTACCATATCATGGTTCAAGTCTACTGATCTTAAGTCCAAGCACTTCAAGAACCCAAAAATAGAGGGAGTAATCAAAAAAGAAGGTGAGGGAGGGTTTTCCATACCAATCGAGATCGTTTGTGGCGATGATGGTGCCTGTGATGTTCCCTCGGAACTCATCCCAATTCCACCACTTTTTCTTCATAGTTGGTCTCGTAGGGATCTTGAGTGAGAAGTCTTGCGCTTGGAGGATACTTGACTGCCACAAGTTCTTGCCATTATGAGGAGTTGAGGTGATTTGGAGTTAGGGTTGTAAGGAAAGAGAGGGAAATTAGGTTCTTGGGAGAGAGAGAGGGATGGATAATGGTTTATGGAGGGAGAGAGAGTAGAGGGATTTAATGGTGAGCATGAGTGGCCCAATAATCGAGGGAGTTTATAGGAGAGGTTATTTCGGCCCTTCGTGAAGAGAGAGAATGTTTTGCATGCAGCACATCATTACACTAGATATGGTATAAATTATAGGTTAGGTGTAATGAAAAAGGAAATTTCAGTTTCCAACATTCCTTTAATAGCGCCACTTGGTCAGCACATGATACAAACAGTGCTTAGGTCTGTTCCTAGAGCCTGTTCTTACTGTTAAAAGTTCAGTGTCTCAGGACACTAAGGAAAATATCATTAGATCTCAACGAGTGTCCGCATGTTACATTCCACACATATGCCAGTAGAAGCACAAAAATTGAATGCCTCCATTGTAATAATTTATTTGACCTAAAAACCCTTAACTAGGCAATCATTAGGTTAAACAAGCATGCTCAAGTTCTTTTAATCATACCCAATTCAAGTCTGCTCCCCTCAAACTGCTCTCTACCCAGTGCCTTGGTAAAGATGTCGGCAATTTGCTTAACAGTGGCACAAGAATTCATTGAAATTAAGCCCTTTCAACATTGTCTCTCAAAAAATAATGACGTATGTCAATATGCTTAGTCTTTTTATGTTGACGTGGGTTTTTGGCAATGTTAATTGCACTTGTGTTATCACAAAATATAGGAATGCATCCCGTGTCAATAGAAAAGTTCTTGAGTTGTTTCCTTATCCACAACAATTGAGCACAATAAGAAACAGCCGCTACATACTCGGCTACTGCTGTGGACATGGCAACGGAGTGTTGTTTCTTGGTTGCCCTAGAGGCCAAACAGCGTCCAAGAAAATAAGCCATACCTGAGGTACTTTTTCCATCAACCAAGAATCCAGCATAATCAGCATCCGCATACCCAATGAGATCAAAATTACACCCTCAAAGACACCATAAAACTAAGTCCGAGGTATATTTCAAATATCTCAAAATCCGTTTTATAGCTTTCAAATGTGTTTCTTTAGGATTTGACTGAAAATGAGCACACAAACTAATAATGAAAACAATATTAAGTCTACTAGCGGTTAGATATAGAAGCGACCCTATCATGCCCCTATAGGATTTCTCCTCAACTGATGGACTCCCATCATCCACAACCAATCTGGTTGGAGGAGAGATGACTGTGTCTATAGGCTTAGCCGATTTCATTCCAAACTGCTTAATTAAATCCTTGACATATTTTTGTTGATGTGTCATACTTCCATTTGAGGTTTGCCTAATTTGCAAGCCTAAGAAAAAATTAAGCTTGCCCATCATGCTCATCTCAAACTTATTTCTCATCAATTTTGAAAAACCATGACATAAATCACTGTTAGTTGCACCAAATATAATGTCATCGACATATACTTGAACAATCAATAGATGTTCCCCCTTTGATTTAAGAAACAAGGTATTGTCTACCTTGTCCCTTTGAAAGCCATTATCAATTAGAAATTTTGACAAGCGTTCATAGCAAGCTAAGAGCCTGTTTTAAACCATAAAGAGCTTTGTAAAGTTTAAACACATGGTTAGGGAAATCATGATTTTCAAAATCAGGGGGTTGGCTTGCATACACCTCTTCCTTAAGGTATCTATTGAGGAATGCGCTCATGATGTCCATCTGATACAGCTTGATCTCCATGTGAGCTGCAAAGGCCACCGAAATGCAGATAGCTATAACAGGTGCAAATGTTTCCTCATAGTCGATTCCCTCTTCTTAGTTGTAACCTTGAACCACCAACAGACCTTGCTCTGATTGACTGTTCCGAACTCATTTAGTTTGTTCTTGAACATCTACTTGGTGCCAATTATCGATCTGTCCTTAGGCCTTGGTTCAAGGTGCCAGACTTTGTTCCTTTCAAATTGATGAAGCTCCTCTTGCATGGCAGTAACCCAGTCAGAATTTATAGGAGCTTCATGAACATTCTTTGACTCACTGTTAAATAGAAAAACATAGAAGGCACAAAAGTTTCTGAGTTTAGATCTGGTTTGCACCCTCGTGTTAATATCAGGCATGATCTGGTCAAGGTGGTGCGAGCTCTAGTGCTTCCAGGGTCATGGAATAAATGAATCCATAGATACACTTACCAATCTCTCCTGAATACTTGGTGAAACAGGTTCTAGTGCCTGTTCCCATATTAGTTCGGGAATAATTGGGTTGAGTGGGCTGATTCTGTTCAGGTTCAGCAATGCTTCCCCCTGACAGGTTTGCACCCTGCCCACCTTTGTAATTATCATTTCTAGGACTTGGTTCACCTTCAAGAGCATTACCTTTGTCAACTATGGAGCTTTGAGTGAGCGAGAGGTCTTTTCTTACAAAACCAAGTTCAAACTCTTCATCCTGTGTATCATGCTCAATCACAGAGTTAGTCTCATCAAATAATACATGCACACTCTCTTCAACACACAAGGTTCTTTTATTAAACACTTTGTATGCCTTACTATGTGAGGAGTACTTCATCACTCCTAGGATCGAACTTTCCCAAGGATTCCTTCCCATTATTATGCACATAGCATTTGCAACCAAACACCCTTAAGTGCATAATACTGAGTTTTCGTTCCTTGAAAGGTTCATAAGGAGTCTTGTTAAGTATGAGTCTGATCATGCATCTACTGATAATATAACACGATATGTACAATGCCTCTGCCCAAAAGTTTCTAGGAAGACCACTAGCGACAAGCATAGTCCTAGTTATGTCTTCTAGAGTCTGATTTTTATACTCTACCACCCCCTTCTGTTGGGGTGTTTTGGTGGCAGAAAAATTGTGATCAATACGATGTTCATTACAATATTCAATGAAGCTAGAGTTTTCAAACCCTTTGCCATGATCAGACCTAATACTCACAAATGAGTGTCCTACTCTCTTTTCAATTTTCTTAAGAAGAACGAGAAACTTTTTAAATGATTCATCCTTCGATGTTAAGAATAAAGTCCAAGTGAAACGAGAGTAATCATCTACTATAACAAATACATATCTCTTTCCACCTCTACTTGTGATCCTCATAGGACCACACAAATTAACATGTAGTAGTTCAAGAGGTCGGGAAGCACTAACACAGTTCTTTGACTTGAAAGAAGTCCTAACTTGCTTTCCTCTAGCACAAGTGTCGCACACCTTATCATCATTGTACTTGATGGAAGGTAGCCTGACTACTAGGTCCTTGGAAACGAGTTTATTCAAAAGAGAAAGGCTTGCATGTCCTAGCCTCTTGTGCTAAAGCACAATATCATTATCAAGAGCACTCAAACAAGTCAAATGGTTTTGGAGAAGTAAAAGAACACAAGCTTTATACACGTTGTTGTATCGCTTCCCCCTCAACACAACATCACCAGATTTGATATTAGTAATCAAGCATTGATCCGAAGAGAAACCAACGTGATTACTTCTATCACGTAGTTAAGACACACTTAACAAATTATGTTGTGAACCGCCTACTACATGCACATTATCAATAGAGTGAGAGAGTGATTTACCTATCTTACCTACACCGGTAATTTTCCCAGATTTTTCGTTTTCAAATGCCACTCTCCCTCCATCAAAGGTTGTAAGTGAGAGGAAGTTTGATTTTTCTCCCGTCATGTGCCTTGAGCAACCACTATCCAAGAACCATAGTTGATTGCCTCTTCTCACTTTAGCCTGCAAAACAGCTAAGTGTTAGTCTTGGGAACCCAGATCCACTTGGGTCCTATTTTCTTTGACATGGAGGTTAAGTAATCTTTTCTAATCCATACTTGTTTAACATACAATGAGTTTCTCTCCATGGCTCTTTTTCTCAAAGGATAAGCATAGCGATAATGACTAGTTTTTCCACAGTGAAAACAGATTATATTTTCTTGAAGTCCAATATATTTTTTGTTAACTGGTCTAATAACACACCTATTTACCCATCCTAGTCCCTTTCTGTTTCGGCTATGGTGAGTATTTAGCCAGTCAAGTGCTTCTGAAGAATTGTTCCAGTGCCTGTTCTCAGTAAGGTCAGATTCGGCCTTATGAGCTTTTTCAAGCAACTGGTTGTTTTCAATCACCAGGGATTCAAGTCTAAGTTTCAGGTCTAGGGACTCACTTTTCAACCTAGAGAGATCAATGTTAAACACTTCTTCTCTTGTGTTCATAAGGTCCTTAAGTGTGTCAAGATCTTTACATAGGGCAAGGGCCTCTTCTTCTGCCTTAAGTTTTTCACATTTGAGAACTTTATTGACATGTTCAAGTTCTAGTTTGCTCCGTTCAAGCATTCCAACATCTTTTTTTAATCCGGAACAAACATCTTTAAGCAAAATTTTCAGCAGTTATTGTCTCACACTTATTCATTATGGCAAATAATAATTTTACAACTTTAGCTTTGCTAAGACCACGTACCGTATCCTTGAGTTGGGACAAGCTTTCGACTGATTCAAGGTCTGATTTAGACTTGCTTCTAGCTAGGATGGCTCTACAACTTCTTCCTCTTGGGAGTGCTCTTCCTCCTCTGAAGTTTCACCCTAGGTTGCCACCATTGCCTTAGCGAAATGCTTTGAGGAGCTACTCTATTCTAGCCTCTTGACATTGTTTCGAAACTGTTCTGACCCCTATTTTCCCTTCTGTATGAGGTAATTCTTCATAATGTGATCAGGTTTTTCACATCTGAAGCATCCTGAAAACTGATCATGGTCACTGTTCCATGGCTTCCTGGTACTTCCTTTCTTGATATTACCTTCAGCCTTCTTAAAGAATTTCTTGAACTTTCGAGCCATCATGGCTATCTCTTCAAAATCCAGGTCTGCATCATCACTCTCTAAAGCTTTTAGAGCATGGCCTGGGTCTCTTTTTGCTTCTTCTTTCACCTGGGCACTTATCCTTAACTCATATGTCTGAAGATTCCTAATGAGCTTATCCAATGTGGTCTCGTTCAACTTCTTTGCTTCCTAGATGGCTACAACTTTTGTTTCCCACGATTGAGGCAAAAATCGCAGGTTCTTTCTTACCAATTCTTCAGCGGTGAAGGATTTTCCCAACGATTTCAGCTCATTGGTGATGTGAGCAAAACGAGTGTACATATCCATTATCGTCACTTTGTCACTCATTTCGAACAACTTGTACTTTCTCATCAGCAGCTCGATCCTGGATTGCTTAACTTGGTTAGTTCCTTCATGTGCCACGTAAAGAGCATTCCATATTTCTTTTACGGACTCACACTCTCAGATCCGAGTGTACTCATCTGGTCCAAGGCCAAAGTATAGCAACTTCTTAGTCTCAGCGTTTTTCTCCATCTTTTTGAAATCCTCCGAGTCGAACTCCACTGGCTTTTTAGCAACAGTTTTGCCATTTTCTGTGGTCTTCATTAGAATGTAAGGACCATTCACAATGATCATCCACAGCTCATAGTCATCAACCTGAATGTAGTTCTCCATACGATTCTTCCACCAGTTATAGTGTTGTCCATTAAAGTATGGTGGTCGAGTCACAGATTGACCCTCCAAAATTCCATGTGGAACATTCATCTTTTCAAGATCTCCCAAGGTGCTAACCTAAATATGAGAACTCTGCTCTGATACCACTTATTAGAATTAATCGCACAAGGATACAAGAGGGGGTGAATTGTGTCCACCGACTTTTCTGCTTGTTTGAGAACACTCATAAAAGCTGTTTGGACTGAGTGTTTGAAGTGAAGCAGAAATAAAACTAATTGCAGAAATAATAAAGGAGACACAATATTTTTACGTAGGAGACTACCTCTGACCCAACTCAGGTGTAAAAACCACAACCTACCACTGTAGGATTTCAACACACTTTCATTGATGAGAAAGTACGAGTTGTTCAAAATGAGCGACAAAGAGACGATAATGGATATGTACACTCGTTTACTCACATCACCAACGAGCTGAAATCGTTGGGAAAATCCTTCACCACTGAAGAATTGGTCAGAAAGATCTTGTGATTTTTGCCTCAGTCATGGGAAATGGAAGTCATACCTATCCAGGAAGTAAAGAAGATGAACGAGATCTCATTGGGAATCTTCAGACATATGCGTTAAGGAGAAGTGCCCAGGTGAAGGAAGAAGCAAAGAGAGACCGAGGCCTTCCTCTAAAAGTGTTAGAATTAATTGCATAAGGACACAAGAGGGGGGTGAATTGTGTCTAATGACTTTTCTGATTGTTTCCGAACACTCATGAAAACTGTTTAGACTGAGTGTTTGGAGTGAAGCGAAAACAAATATAATTACAGAATTAATAAAGAAGACACAATATTTTTACGTAGAAAACCACCTCTGGCCTAACTGAGGTGTAAAAACCATGACCTGCTTCTGTTGGATTTCAACACATTTTCACTAAACGGGCTGAACACATTATAACTGTAACATACGTGACTCAGTCACTCACGTAACTTGGTCTACCCCAAGACCTTTGTTACAAACACCACGTAACTTTGTCTATCTCGAGACCCTCATTACAAAAACTACGTCCAATGTCTTCCAAGACCTGGACACTCTCTTATCTCATTGATGGAAAAGAGAAAAAGGAAAACTCCATACTTGAATGCTTCTAAACAAGCTGAATGTAAGATACAATACAATCTCTGTTATGCCAATATTGAAGCCTTGGTTTAGCACTCTCTTTGAAGGTTTTCTCTGAGAAAATTCAGACTCACAAAGATAATTTTAAACCCTTAGAAAACATTGTGAAGGACTTGAGAAAGAGGCGACTTAAATAGTGAGCTTGCGTCGTAGGGTTAGGAAGATTTCCTTCCCTCAATCACTCTAACACTCAACCTCGTAAAATCTTTCCTCCTGATATTCTTCCCTTAAAGGATAGGGTAAAAATCTTTCAAAAATCTTTCAATAGTATCTTTTAAGGAAAGAAACATTTTTAGACTCTACTACTAAAAAATCTCTTAACATTATCTTTAAAGAAAAAATCTTTTTAGATCAACTGACACAGGAAAATTAATCCTAATTATTTCAAGAAAATCATCAGTAAAAAAAATTTCAAAATCTTGAAATTCGTTTTTTGTCTTTGGCATTAGAACACTGCAGACCTGACTTCTGAGAACTGTTCTGAGGCAGTGTTCTGAAGTACTTAAAGACATTTCAAAGCAAACACTAAGTCAAGACCTTCTAATTGGCATATTAAGAAGAATCTAAAAAATAAAACCAATATTATGCCTAAGACTCTTGTTATCAGCTGGACTCCTTGCACATGTATCGACTTTGATGCTCCATGCTTATTCGAACTGCTCCAAATATTTTTCGGATTCTGTCTCGGCACATAATTCAAGCACAGCATATTGACTAGTACATTTAGATTATTATCTTCAAAACCTTACACATTAATTGGGTCAACAAAAAGCTTTGGAGAGTGATGATTCGGACCTGGAATTTGAAGAGATAGCCATGGTGACTCGAAAGTTCAAGAAATTCTTCAAGAAGGCTGAAGGCAATATCAAGAAAGAAAGTACCAGGTAGCCACAGAACAGTGATCATGATCAGTTTTCAGGATGCTTCACATGTGAAAAACCCAATTGCATTGTGAAGAATTGCCAAATATAGAAGGAAGAACAGGGTCAGAATAGTTCCGAAACCATGGCAAGAGGCCGCAGCAGAGCAACTCCTCAAAGCGTCTCGCTAAGGCGATGGTGGCAGCCTGGGGTGAAACTTCAGAGGAGGAAGAGGACTCCCAACTGGAAGAAGTTGTAGAAGCGAGTCTGAATCAAACCTTGAATCAGTCAAAAGCGTGTCCCAACTCAAGGATACGGTACGTGGTCTTAGCAAAGCTAAAGTTGTGAAATTATTATTTGCCATAATGAATGAGTGTGAGACAATAACCGCTGAAAATTGCATGCTTAAAGATGTTTGTTCTGAATTGAAAAAAGATGTTAGAATGCTTGAACGGAGCAAACCAGAATTTGAACATGTCAATGAAGTTCTCAAATGTGAAAAACTTAAGGCAGAAGAAGAGGCGCTTGCCCTATATAAAGATCTTGACACACTTAAGGACCATATGAACACAAGAGAGGAAGTGTTTAACACTAATCTTTCTAGGCTGAAAAGTGAGTCCCTAGACCTGAAACTTAGACTTGAATCCTTGGTGATTGAAAACAATCAGCTGTTTGAAAAAGCTCATAAGGCTGAATCTAACCTTACTGAGAATAAGCACTGGAACAGTTCTTCAAAAGCGCTTGACTGGCTAATTACTCACCATAGCCAAAACAGAAACGGACTAGGATGGGTGAACAGGTGTGTTACTAGACCAGTTAACAAAAAATATATTGGACTTCAAGAAAATATAATCTATTTTCACTGTGGAAAAACTAGTCATTATCGCTATGCTTGTACTTTGAGAAAAAGAGCCACGGAGAGAAACCCATTGTATGTTAAACAAGTATGGATTAGAGAAGATGACTTAGCCTCCATGTCAAAGAAAATGGGACCTAAGTGGATCTGGGTTCCCAAGACTAACACTAAGCTGTTTTGTAGGCTAAAGTGAGAGGAGGCAATCAACTATGGTTCTTGGATAGTAGTTGCTCAAGGCACATGATGGGAGACAAATTAAACTTCCTCTCACTTACAGTGGCATTTAGAAACGGTAAATCTAGGAAAATTGTCGGTGTAGATAAGATAGGTAAATCACTCTCTCACTCTATTGATAATATGTATTTGGTAAACGGTTTATAACATAATTTGCTAAGTGTGTCTCAACTATGTGATAGAGGTAATCATGTTGGTTTCTCTTCGGATCAATGCTTGATTACCAGTATCAAATCTGGTGATGTTGTGTTGAGGGGGAAGCGATACAAAATTGTGTATAAAGCTTTTGTTATTTCACTTCCCCAAAATCATTTGACTTGTTTGAGTGCTCTTGATAATGATATTTTGCTTTGGCACAAGAGAGTAGGACATGCAAGCCTTTGCCTATTGAATAAACTCGTTTCCAAGGACCTAGTAGTCAGACTACCTTCTATCAAGTACAGTGATGACAAGGTGTGTGATGCTTGTGCTAGAGGAAAGGAAGTTGGGACTTCTTTCAAGTCAAAGAACTGTGTTAGGACTTCCCGACCTCTTGAACTACTACATGTTGATTTGTGTAGCTCTATGAGGATCGCAAGTAGAGGTGGAAAGAGGTATGTATTGGTTATAGTGGATGATTACTCTCGTTTCACTTGGACTCTATTCTTAACATCGAAGGATGAATCATTTGAAAAGTTTCTCATTTTTCTTAAGAAAATTGAAAAGTGAGTAGGTAACTCATTGGTGAGTGTTAGGTCTGATCATGGAAAAGGGTTTGAAAACTCTAGCTTCATTGAATATTGTAATAAACATGGTGTTGATCACAATTTTTCTGCCCCCAGAATACCCCAATAGAACGGGGTGGTAGAGCGTAAAAATCGGACTCTAGAAGACATAACTAGGACTATGCTTGCCGCTAGTGGTCTTCCTAGAAACTTTTGGGTAGAGGCTTTTATGCACTTAAGGGTGTTTGGTTGCAAATGCTATATGCACAATAATGGGAAGAAATCCTTGGAAAAGTTCGACCCTAGGAGTGATGAAGCCATATTCTTAGAGTAACCCTCACACAGTAAGGCATACAAAGTGTTTAACAAAAGAACCTTGTGTGTTGAGGAGAGTATGCATGTATTGTTTGATGAGACTAACTCTGCGGTTGAGCATGATACACAGGATGAAGAGTTTGAACTTGGTCATATTAGAAAAGATAACTCGCTCACTTAAAGCTCCATAGTTGACAAAGGTAAGGCTCCTGAAGGTGAACCAAGTTCTGGAATTGATAATTTGGAAGATGGGCAAGGAGCAAATCAGTCAAGGGGAAGCATTGCTGAACCTAAACGGAACCTGCCCACTCAACTCAATTATTCCCGAACTGATATGGGAACAAGCACCAGAACAGTTTTAGAACCTATTTCACCAAGTACCCATGAGAGATTGGTAAGTGTATCTATGGATCCATCTATTCCACGACCCTGGAAGCACCAGAGCTCGCACCCTCTTGACCAGATCATATCTGATATTAACATAGGGGTGCAAACTAGATCTAAGCTCAAAAACTTCTGTGCCTTCTATGCTTTTCTATCTAACATTGAGCCCAAGAATGTTCATGAAGCTCTTGCATATTCTGACTGGGTTACTACCATGTAAGAGGAGCTTCATCAATTTAAGAGGAATAAAGTCTAGCACCTTGAACCAAAGCCTAAGGACAAATTGATAATTGGCACCAAGTGGGTGTTCAAGAACAAACTGGATGAGTTTGGAACCATCACTCGAAACAAGGCTAGGCTGGTGGTTCAGGGTTACAACAAAGAAGAGGGAATCGACTATGAGAAAACATTTGCACCTGTTACAAGGATCGAGGCTATCCGCATTTTGGTGGCCTTTGCAGCTCACATGGAGATCAAGCTGTATCAAATGGACGTCAAGAGTGCATTCCTCAATGGATACCTTAAGGAAGAGGTGTATGTAAGCCAACCCCCTGGTTTCGAAAACCATGATTTCCCTAACTATGTGTTTAAACTTGACAAAGCTCTTTATGGTTTAAAACAAGCTCCTAGAGCTTGGTATGAATGCTTATCAAAATTTCTAATTGATAATGGCTTTCAAAAGGGCAAGGTAGACAATACCTTGTTTCTTAAATCAAAGGGGGAACGTCTACTGATTGTTCAAGTATATGTTGATGACATTATATTCGGTGCAACCAACAGTGATTTATATGATGATTTTTCAAAATTGATAAGGAGTGAGCTTGAGATGAGCATGATAGGCGAGCTTAATTTTTTCTTAGGCTTTCAAATCAAATAAACCTCAAATAGAACTATGATACATCAACAAAAATATGTCAAGGAGTTAATTAAGCGATTTGGAATGGAATCAACTAAGCCCAAAGACACACCGATCTCTCCTTCAACCAGATTAGTCGTGGATGATGGGAGTCCATCAGTTGAGGAGAAATCCTATAGGGGTATGATAGGGTCGCTTTTATATCTAATCGCTAGTAGACCTAACATTGTTTTCAGTGTTGGTCTGTGTGCCCGTTTTCAGTCAAATACTAAAGAAACACAATTAAAAGCTATAAAACGAATTTTGAGATCTTTGAAATACACCTTGGACTTAGTTTTATGGTATCCCCGAGGGTGCAATTTTGATCTCATTGGGTATGCGGATGCTGATTATGATGGATTCTTGGTTGATAGAAAATTCACCTCAGGTATGGTTCATTTTCTTGGACCCTGTTGGGTCTCTTGGGCAACTAAGAAACAACACTCCGTTGCTATGTCCACAGCAGAAGCCGAGTATGTAGCGGTTGCTTCTTGTTGTGCTCAATTGTTGTGGATAAGGCAACAACTCAAGGACTTTTCTGCTGGCATAGGATGTATTCTTATATTTTGTGATAACACAAGTGCAATTAATATTGCCAAAAAGCCCATGTCAACATAAAAGGGCTAAGCATATTCACATACGTCATCATTTTTTAAGAGACAATGTTGAAATGCGCTTAATTTTAATGAATTTTTGTGCTACTGATAAGCAAATTGCTGACATCTTTACCAAGGCACTGAGTAGAGAGCAGTTTGAGAGGAATAGACTTGAATTGGGTATGATTAAAAGAACTTGAGAATGCTTGTTTAACCCTAATGATTGACTAGTTAAGGGTTTTTAGCTCAAATAAATTGTTACAATGGATGCATTCAATTTTTGTGCTTTTACTGGCATATGTGTGGAATGTAACATGCTGACACTCATTGAGGTCTAATAATATTGCCCTTAGTGTCTTGAGACACCGAACTTTTAACAGTAAGAACAGGCTCTAGGAACAGACCTAACCATTGTTTGACCAAGTGGCGTTATTAAAGGAATATTGGAAACCGAAATTTCCTTTTTCATTACACCTAACCTATAATTTATTCTATACCTAGTGTAATGATGTGCTGCATGCAAAACATTCTGTCTCTTCAAGAAGGGCCAAAATAAACTCTCACATAAACTCCCTTGATTTTCAGGCCACTCATGCTCACCATTAAATCCCTCCACTCTCAATCTCCATAATCCATCCATCCATCCCTCTTTCTCTCTATTAAGAACCTGATTTCCCTCTCTTTCCTTAAACCCCTTCAAAACCCTAACTCCAAATCACCTCAAATCCTCACAGTGGCAAGAACTTGTGGCGGTCAAGCATCCTCCAAGCGCAAGAGTTCTCACCCAAGATCACTACGAGACCAACTATTAAGAAAAAGGGGCGGAATTGGGATGAGTTCTGAGGGAACATTACCGGCACCTTCATCGCCACAAATGATCTCGATTGGTATGAAAAACCCTCCCTCACATTCTTTTTCGATTACTCCTTCTATTTTTGGGTTCTTGAAGAGCTTGGACTTAAGATCAACAGTCTTGAACCCTGATATAGTACCTTTAGAAAATACAATTACGGGTTAGGAGATTGTGGTGTATGACCGGGTTGTGGCCGAGTCTAGATTAAGGGGGAATGAGGTCGAATCAGTTGGGGAGTCTAAGGATTATGATGTTGGGCATATTGATAATGAATTTGTTGTTGAAGATACTGAGGATAGTGATAAAGATGAAGCAATTTTACGATTTAAATGAACTGTTCTAACTAAGCCCCAAACCACAACCAAACCGCCTTTAAACGCCAAAGAAAGACCATCACCTCACCCAATGTACATTTTACTGCATCCTTATTATGACCTCGAACTCGAAATTTGGATCCTCCCATTTTGCTGCCCCTGGCAGAAGCCCTATTAATAAGAACAAACTGGCCCTTAAATCCTCCAAAACACCCACCAAAATACCCCCAAACCAGTTCCATCCAAGAAACCTGCCTAAAAATAGGCCGTCCTAAAGCAAGTGTCTGAACTGGTTGAAGAGTCTAATGAACCAAAGAAGAACAAAATTAGAAAAAACATGACACCTGCTGAGAGATATGAGCATTTCCTCCAGAAATCTGTGGTTCGGGGGAAGGTAGTTAAGGTATGATACTTTCAAGAACAGGGGCTAGGGGTGTTCTTAGAGAAGTTGGAAGCTCATGGATGGTTACATCTATTTACGGACACTAAGAGAGGATGCTCGGTTCTGAACTTGGTTGAGTTATATGCGAATTGTGTTGTCAACAATGGAGTGGTGACAAGCACAGTTAATGATCATGACCAACAGTTTGACGCTAAGAAGTTCGGTGAGTTACTTAGGGTGTCCTCCAAAGGCTTTGATGTGTATGTGTGAGAGGACAAGAGCGTCCTAGGTGAACAATGGCTATTGGAATTGACCCAGAAGCTAGCCCAAAAACCCCATCTGACTGTGTCCCGGTCTGTGAGAAAGGGGGAAATGATGCCATTGCATCGATTGTTGTTTTGGTTTGTGATTAAGAATATTGTTCTCCGAGGTCAGGGACGCAACCTTGCTGATCCCATGAACATGTACTACACTGATTTGTTAGATAAGGGTGAGCAAATTAACTTGCCCGCAATCATGATTAGCCATATTGAGAAAATTGCCAACACGTCCAAGGATCATGACAGGGGGTATGGGTTCTTGCTGACGTTAGTGTTTGAGAAGCTTGGGATTTTCTTGCAGCAGATAATAGGCTTTTAGGTCAGTGATGAGATTGGTAACAACACATTGATTGGGTGTGGTTTCAAAGTGACAAAAGACGGTAGTGCAACTTCAGAACAGGGGCTCTAAACACTACTTGGACCTATTCCCAGTGAAGCCTCTACATCCAGCGCTCCCACAATTGATACACTGTTACAGGACTAGATTACATTGAAGGGGGAGATAGTTGAAGTCAAGCAGGCGCTTACAGAGGAAAAGACTCTCAATGCCAAACGTCATGAGGATCTGCTGAGTGCCCTTTTCACCCTCACAGGCAAATTCCTCCCTCCACCTTCCTCTACCTAAACCTGTTCCTTTCCCTATTTCCAACACTGTTTTTCAAACACTTGGTTATGTATGTGACTACTAATGGTTTATGGTTATTTTTGGATGGTTAATGCACTTATGCTATAACTTTACTTGTTGCATGTGTTATTTGTTTGTACGTGACTTGGATGGCTAATATCATTACTGTATCATATACTTGAGTGTACAGCTGTTACTTCCCGCATTATCGCTTTGGTGGTGATTGCATTCACACTAGATTTTCATTTTCGATCTCCTCACCCTTTTCAATGATGTCAAAAGGGGGAAGATGAGTGTGACCTTGTTTCGATTGGTTTGCCTAGTTTAAGCTGACCTCTCAACTCTTGTTTTCTCGCGAGTGTGAGGGTGGATAACTATTTTCACACTAATGTATATTTGCTCTGTTCACTATTAATTGTCATTGATGACTTATGATCATTTGGTTTGTCATCATCAAAAAAGAGCAAATTGTTGGCCCAATTAATGTGTAAGGTTTTGATGATAACAATCCAAATATACTAGTGAATATGCTGTACTTGAATTATGTGTTAAGACAGGATCCATACTTAGAGCAGTTTGAATGAGCATGGAGCATCAAAGTTGATACATGTGCAAGGAGTCCAGCTGATAACAAGAGTCTTAGGCTTAATATTGGTTTTATTTTTTAGATTCTTGTTAATATGTCAATTAGGAGGTCTTGACTTAGCGTTTGCTTTGAAATATTTTTAAGCACTTTAGGAACACTGCCTTAGAACAGTTTTGAGAAGTCAGGTCTGTGGTGTTCGAATGTCAAAGACGAAAAACGAATTTCAAGATTTTAGAATGTTTTTTTTACTGACGATTATCTTAAAATAATTAGGATTAATTTTCCTGTGTCAGTTGAGTCTAAAAAGATTTTTTCTTTAAAGATAATGTTGAGATTTTTTAGAAGTAAAGTCTAAAAATATTTCTTTCCTTAAAAGATACTATTGAAAAATTTTTGAAAGATTTTTATCCTATCCTTTAAGGGAAAAATATCAAGAGAAAAAATTTTAGGAGGTTGAGTGTTAGAGTGATTGAGGGAAGGAAATCTTCCTAACCCTATAGCACAAGCTCACTATTTAAGTCGCCACTTTCTCAAGTCGTTCTCAAGGTTTTCCAAGGGTTTAAAATTGTCTTTGTGAGTCTAAATTTGCTGAGAGAAAACTTCAAAGGGAGTGTTAAATCAAGTCTTCAATATTGGCATAATAGGGATTGTATTGTACCTTACATTTAGCTTGTTTAGAAGCATTCAAGTGAGGATTTTTCTTTTTTCTCTTTTCCATCAGTGTGATAAGAGAGTGTCCAAGTCTTGGAAGACATTGGACGTGGTTTTTGTAACGAGGGTCTTGGGGTAGGCTAAGTTACATGGTATTTGTAACGAAGATCTTGGGGTAGACCAAGTTACGTGAGTGACTGAGTAACGTGTGTTACAGTTATAACGTGTTCGGCCCGTACAGTTATAACAGTGGTAGGTCGTGGTTTTTACACCTTAGTTCGGCCAGAGGTGGTTTTCCACGTAAAAATATTGTATCTTCTTGATTATTTCCACAATTAGTTTTGTTTCTTCTTCACTCCAAACACTCAGTCCAAATAGTTTCACGAGTGTTCTGAAACAATCAGAAAAGTCGGTAGACACCATTCACCCCCCTCTTGTGTCCTTGTGTGATTAATTCTAACAGCTATTATTCTATCATCTTCATTTCCTCCCTCGCATAAGCACATACCAGCAATCCAATGGTCCCGGATTTTTTTTTAAAAAAAAATAATAACTTACCCATAAAACGCCATTGGTTTGCACCCAATTTGGTGAAATGAAGGTTCGAGCTGCCTCGCCTCTTGCAGCCATTCCTCGAGCGGCTTACTCGCGTGCCAAATCTGGCTTGTGAGCACGCTGCTACGCTTGCTATAAGAATCTTCAATGAAGCGCTCTTAGCTAAGCAATGCTAGAAATTACAAAAGAAGGTCGAGTCCCTGCTACACCTAGTTCTTAAAGCAAAATACTATCCAAAATGTATTTTTTAGCACCATATAAAGGTGGAAATCCAAGATATATGTGAGGGATCCTTAGGGGTGTGAAAAGTTTGTAGAAAGAGGGACTCTACTGGAGGGTTGGAAACAGAAAGAAGGGGAAATTGTGCCAATATAATTGGATAGGATGGTATGGTGGCTAGGCCGGCACGAAGGATGTCTTTACCCTTAACACGAAAATCAAGAACTCATATAGCGAGGATACAGGGGAATGGAAGGAAGACATGATCAAAGTACTGTGTTCAGAAGCGGCACTTAGCATCCTCAAATTACCATTAAGCTCCTAGTAGCTAGATGACTTGATGTGGTGGCCAACAAAGAATGGTGTCTTTATTGATAAATCTGCATGCTAGCTTGACATGAGGGGCACTGTTGACAAGCATTCCACTGAGGAATTTATTAAGGGGGGATGGTGGTGAACTAGCACATGGCACATGCAGGTTATTCCAAAAATGAAGCATTTCAATTAGAGCTAGCAAAGGTTTCCTAGCAGTGAATTAAGTTTTGGTGTGCAGACACTTTAAGGAAGATCTACATGCAACATTTGTCATAGATTTAAGGGGTCTATTGTGCACAACCTCTTTAAATTTGAGCATGTTAGGCCATTTTAGACTGAAAGTAAATTTGACGATGTTCTCTTAGATGTAATACTGAAACTTCGATGAAGGATTTAGGTGGATTTTGGATAAAAATTTTGTTTGATAAAATGGAGAACTTTATGTGCATTGCTTATGCTTGTTGGACTGTAAGAATAGCAAAGTGGTGGGGGAGGAAGAAACAAATCTAAAGGCACTGGTACATAGCTTTTTAAAGCTGTTGGAGGAATATAAGAAGTATGTAAACAGAGTCATTGATACTGCCCGGGTATGAATCTACCTCATCCTTTGAAATATAATTACCCCCGCCGGAAAAAAAGCTGGTAGATTGTCTCTTCACAATGCAGTCAATAGACAGCGGGGGTCTCGTAATCTTAAGTCTGATTCTTTGGGTTTTATTTCTAGACACTAATTAGGTAGCCATAGCCAAGCCTATGTTAACCTTACAGTTGGGTTTTAAGCGTATAAGATCCAAAAAAGTATCAAGAACATGACAAAATAAACAAAATAGACACAAGAGGAATTTGATAGAAAAAATATATTTCTAGCATTTCAAGATGATATACAAAGAACTCCCCCGGTTTACAAGTGCTAATTATTAGACACTTAAAAATAGACCCTTCCCATACTCCCCACCACGATGCGTTTTCCAGCAACTAATTACTAGTTGCTCCCTACACTTACTCACTCTCACCAAGTTCCCTCTTAGTATTTTTCTTGGTGGTTTCTTGTGTAATTTGTATGTATATTATTTTTAAAGGCAAATAATACCTCTATTTATAGGAGTTCAGGGAAGTTTCTTACCAATGAAAAAATTCACTCCTAAGTATACGTTAATCTTAAGCTTCCCCTAAATATTAGTTTGAAACATTCATTTCGCTATTAATTCTTCTTTAGCTTCTCTTGCTTTTTCTTTTTTTTCCTCCATTTATTTTTATCAATCCTAACAATCTCCACCTTGATAAAAATAAATAACGATGGCTTCACCTAGCTTGATCCGCCATGGTCAATACCACCTTCAGCTGAAGAAGCAAACACTACCTGCTTCTTCCTTGCTACCTGTCTTTCGCTTGAGTTACTTGTAGAAGCTCTCCCTGCAGCTCCATCCATCTGCACATTCCCTACCAGTCTATACAAGCCTCCAAATATTTCTCCTTTCAGGACTATCATAGACGCTTTGGGGACCTTCAAAGCTCCACTTTGAGATGAATACCAGTAGCTTCTCTAGCTAAAACTCCCCAAAGAAAACATACTTCTTTTTAGACCTAGCATATGTCTAACACCAGTTACTCCCCACATTCCCCATCAAACATATGAAATCATATATTCCCACCCCGACTACCCAACTTTGTGTACTGTTTGCCGTGTTGACTATACTTTTTCACATGGTTGATATGTATCAAAGTACTTTCTGGCTGAACATATGTAAAATGAACAACTAGAATCTAAGATCCAATCTGACCTTCCTGGACTTTCAGTAGTTGCCGAAATAGGTCACCTCTATTAAATAGGTGTTGAACGTAAATTTTTTATGGATATGAATTTGCCAAAATTAACACTCATAAAATTAATAAGAGCCTATCACAAAGAAGGATCCAAAATCATGTGCATGTAAGATAACATTGGGCCTCTTTATATGTTATTAAGTATCGAACTAATTTAATTAAAAAAAAAAAAAAACGAATAGATGATCTCACCCCCTAATTGCCTATTCCTGATTACCTTAAACATCGCTAAATGTTATGCTATTGTCGAACTAAAAAAGCAAGACACTAATTTAATGGAGAGGTTCATTCAATGGATGATCCCGCCCAGTAAAGTATGCACAAATAAGAATCATGCACGTAGAATACTTCAGTTGGCGGTTACATGAAAATGGCAAACCAAAGGGAAATGAAATTAAAAAAATGAAAAAAGGAAGTCCATCAAGGCAACTACATCAGCCCACTTTCTCCATCATTGCTAGGTGTTGAGATGGGAAGTTACCCACGTATCTTTGCAATGCTTGCCATCTCAATACTATAAATGCTGAGAGAAGAGTAAAAGTAGGGGCTTGGTTTCCTTTTTTTGGGGGGGGGGGGGGGGAGCACGAAAAAGAACAAAAGGCAGATATAACATGAGGAAGAAGATAGGGAGCAAACAAGAGACGGGGAAGAACAGAACACCAAAGAAAAGAAAGAAACAGAGACAGAAATTTTTGATTGTGGAACACAAAGGGTAAGGAGCTCATGAATTGGAGCTCATTACCATTTCCCATTTGTTTTCCTCTCTATAAAATCTATCCTCCCATGGTCCAATACAAGAAAATAATTCATTATACAGTTGAAAAGATTACATTGGGTGGGAAAATCATCAATGGTGTTGCACAAAGTCCCAACCTTGCCGCTATCACTTAAAAAAAAGTCTTTCCAGATCTCATTCCAATCAGAACAATGAAACTCCTGGATCTTGCGGGATCCCGATTCCTGTCGGAATCATGAAGTCCATGGATCCTGTTGAATCCTAGGCCTTGTCGGACCGTATAATCGGTAAAGCCTTACCGAGTCAGAGAACAAGTGTGACCTTGCACACTAAGAGAAGAAAACAAAGGATAAAAATTTGCAAGTTTTTATATTTCTCTATCTCAGCTCTAGACAAATCTTCATCATTGACAATGGAAATACTGTAGAAAATAAGAAAAACCCACCAAATAAATCAATTAAAATGGGGGAAGAACAACTACGAAGCAATTGGTATCTTGTTGGATTGCAATTTAGGTGACAAAATAAAAAAAAAGGACATACGTATATGGACTTTGTCACCATAAAGGAAGACAAGACAAATTAAAAGGAGGGATGAGTTAAATAGCATTCTTGAGACTTGAGTGAAATTCGATGGGGAGCAAGATCAGAGGCCTATCACTCAAGTGCTTAAGATTGGATTTTCTTTGATAATCATCTGAATACGTTTCCTTGGCAAAAAGGGCACAACAACCACGAGTTTGGCAAGCGAATTTTGCTTGGTGAAAGCAACACTTTGCTTTTGGAGAATTAAAAGGAAAATAATATCAGTGACAGGCTTCTAAAAATCTTTCCAATTGCTGAAGAATTGATGAACGGGGATAAGTCAAATTCGGCGGAATCGATGAAGGGGATAGGTCAAATAATAATTTGATTGATAATTTTTCAGCTTCGTGATACCTTTTGTTCGATTTCAAAACAAAGCGTGCAAGTAGTGCTCTGATGAAAAAGGATGATAGCAGTGAGACGATAAAATGAAGGAACGATATTTATAAATCGTGAAGTTGAAACCTAACAATAAAAGGTCGCTGATTCTGAATAAGATTCCGTTTTGGAGATTTTGTTATCATGTAAAGATACCATTTATCCATTAACTTCCCAAAAAAAAAAAATATGTACATATAGTTTGTATAAAAATCCAAATAAATAAAAATGGATAAAAGGAGAAAGTTGACATAACCTATGAGAAGTTTCAATTCCCAGCCAATTGCAATATTAAATTTTAATACTAAAAAAGAAGGCTTTGGTTTGAGAAGTCTAGCAAAACGAGAATTGTATTATACTGGGGGCTAAATTAAATGAGGGAAGTACCATGGGTCAATAAGCAAATTAGTCATGCATATAAATTCGTCAACAGGTATATGACCTCAATATGCCTCTGGACCTTTCGTTCGCCAACAAACTAGGAGGTTAGGGATCAAAAAAAAAAAAAAAAAAAGCTGAAGCCCAAAGAAATAAAATAAGGTCACAACCTGTGATTATTATTATAAGTTCAGTAGTTGATTAATTAATGTGACTACATCAAATTAAACCTAAAGAACTGGGCTCAAAAGTTATAATTAGGTATAAATAAACTTTTCGCTTCAATTTGAATAAAATTTATCAAAAAAGTTGCAAAGTATACCCAATTCTAGTATGGATTAGAACTACAGTGACTTGATTCTACTAAACATATGTAGGAAGTTTGATATAAAATATTCGATTTCAGTCTAAATCGAAGTCCTCAAAATGGGCTCGAACGATTCCCTTTTCGCACAAAGGGCCAAAATTACAGTTCTGTGAGCGTTGCTTACATGTTACGTAACCAAAACAAATGAAAAATCAAGCTTCTCAAAAAATCGAATCTTTTTCAAATCATAAGTATGGCAAAATGGACCAAACCTGAGCCAAATATACAACCAAATTTACTAAATTTCCCCCTTCCATGATAGAAGCCTAAACAAATTTTGGGTTTCAAACTACGTCGATTTGTCGCGAAAAGTAAGCAAGAAGCCTATGAATAAATTGTGGGTACAATCGGCAGTCAAAAAATATACAATAAAATAAATGGACCGAACCCTAAGAGGACTAAGGCAAAAAAATTAAAAAAAAAATTTGTTGTGAAACGGTTAAAAAACTTTAACTTGGCCATTCAAGTAAAAAAATCAAATGACAACATTTGTGACTGTTAATCCAGTTCAAATTCAAAAACTAAAATAATGATTATTAACTTAACCAAAAAATAAGAAACATGAATCAATTTAAACGTATTTAAAGAACTACAGTTGCTTTGATCCTCTATAAAAGAAGTATGGTAGGCAGTTCAAGACAAAAAAAGTGAGTGCAACCCAAATTCCAAATTAAATAAAATTATCCGTTTCCTAACCTGCACATGAAGAATGTGTACGTATAGAATCCTTCCTAGAATGTGCCTATACAGCTACTATTTGATGCAATTATGTTTTGGATACGGGCAATTCGACATTGAAAACACGTTAATTGTTGACCCAAATTATATATGCAAAACGAAACCAAGAAAGAAAATAAAAACAGAATGAGCCGGAATCAAGAGGTGGTCTCCCTGAGAAGGGATGTAATTAAGGAGGTATATCCTCTTGAATAGGACAGTACTCAAAATAAACCGATGTACATTTTTTTACGTCGGAAAGTTATGTTGTGCATATTATTTGTTTTTATTAAATTTTTGATCAACATAATTTTTGACCTGCTCGGTGGGACCCTGTTTTTCTTTTCATCTCCGATTTGATATGTTAGCTAATGTTATTACTATTCTTGCTTTAGTTTTTGTGTTTTGTGTGTTTTCCATAAAGGAACAATGGCACCTCAAGTCACCATCAATTCCACAAGCTTCCCGTCACCTTCGTGATCAAATGTGGTACGTTCCAAGTAAGGAAGAACGTGCAGGTGGTCTTCACTGTTGGGTCACAATCCATCCTTGCCGAGTTTCCATAGTCAAATTCAATGAAACCACCGCGGGGCCTCGAAAGGGCAAGGAAGCTCGCTCCCAAGACTGACAAACTGCTTACCAAGAAGGCGATTAAGAACCTGAAGCACAATAAACGCAGAAGTGACAAGTGTCGCACTAAGTCTGGTGCACCCAAGCTAGCTCCATCGCCAGCCTTGGAGCTAGCCAAAACAACCTTGATGAGGGTTTCTCAGCAAAGGTCATCCTCCATGGCTTGCCCCTCAATGGTTAGGCCATGTAACCCGGTGCTAACTCTACGCCCCAACCAAGTTCTATCTTGGAGGGGAACCCACACAAGGGAGGCACCAACAACCTGAGGGACAATACAACCAAGGCAAGCTTGGGTACCTAATCTACCCTTGAGGTAAGATCAAGTTCCTTCCTCAGGCCCAATGCGGACTTGGGGCTCCTGCATCCACTAGGAAGGGGGAAAAGTTAAGCAAAAAACCCTCAACCTTCACGAACCCCAATAAGCCATTTTGGCGAGGAACCTCAAGAGTCAGAAAAGCTCCTCAAGTTCACCCTACGAGGCGGATTTTTATTGGGACTATCCCCATTGATATTCCAGCAGTTGAGGTAATGATGTCCTCCTACTTAGAGGAAGGAACAATACCTAAAACTTCGAATGTTAAATTTGTCAAGCCTTCAACCTCAAGTACCCCCACCATGGTACCAAGAACTTTGCTGGTCAACGAGGCTACCCTTCCGCGAGTTCCTACAAAAGACATGAGGGTATTGCCTCCTAAATCATAAAGTCAAAGTTACTTGACCTCAAAAGGGATTGAATCACAAGTCTATAATGGCCCGATCACAAGATCAAGGGCCAAAGCATTAACATATGCTGAGGTGACTTTGTAATCTTCCGTCACCACCCTCAGCCAAGGTAGGGACCAACCCGAAGAGCAATATGAGGTTATAAGCCCTGCCTTTTATGATCTCAGAACTCTTTTCTATGAAGAGGAATTATCGGCTTTTATCGCACAAGGCTAAATTTACCAGGATGATCAAGCCGACAACATGCCAGTCTTAATGACCCACACTCTAAGACTTGAGGAACAAATGCAAGAGATGCAAAGGAGGCCTGTACAAAAAGAGGCAGAAATTGCTAATCTCGCTGCCCGCCTTGAAAATAGAGAGCTTGAAAAAAAATAATGAGATTGATAGTAGGAACACAGTTATCACCCGTATCCAAGTCATTGCGACTCAATTCCATTCCCGAAAGGTTACAAAACGCTAAACCTTGAAAAGTTTGACGGGATAAATGGGCCACCACATGAACATTTTGCTCATTTTTACTCAGCGTGTAGAGAAATTGCCTTGAATGATGCATTGCTAATTAGGCAATTCGTACAGTCCCTTAAAGGGGTACCCTTTACATAGTATACTCAGCTTCAGCCTAGATCATTGCAAACTTAGGATGACCTCCAAAGGGCATTCCTAGCTCAATTCATGAGTTCAAAACACAAGGTGTTCATAATCGACCTTGCTGACACACGCCAGAGGCCAAATGAGAGTGTGAATGATTTCATTACGAGATGAAGACATCTAAGCTTGCAATGCTCAGAAAAGCTAAGTGAGCAATCAATAGTTCAAATTTGTATTAACAATTTAGACCCCAAAATTGCTACATATGTGGGCACTACTGAGCCTTAAAACCTTGATGCCCTCATGTCTAAGGCAAGCAATATAGAAAGACAACTTACCCATCAGAAAACTACACAACCCAGGAGGGAGCAAATCAAAAGGCTAAACAAGAAGGGAGATTCAATGGCTACGTTTGTCAGAATAAGCCCAAGCCATCCAATGGCAGAAATTTCAGCAAAAATGGTAAAGGCAAGCAGAAAGAGAAAGGTCAACGACTCACCCTCCAAGAAAGAAACGAAAAAAATATCCCTTCGATGATGATGATGCTTAAGGGATATTTGATGAGTTGATGGCTACAAAAGCCATTTCTCTTCTAGCTCCAAAACGTCCTGCCGAAGCTAACAAGATAACTGATCTTAAGTATTGTCCATATCATAGGATCATTAGCCACCCTATAAAAGATTGTATGTCTTCAAAGATATAATTGAAGATATGATCAGAAAGGAAGAAATTGAGATAGAAGGAGCTCCAGCTAAACAGCCCACTGCATGGCCAAATGCAACCTCAACGGTTGAACAAAAGAATGAATCTTATCCATCATCCTCAGAAACTAATGAAGGGATCACAACGGTATCATTGCCACCTCTTGCTGTCCCTATCAAGTTCATTGCTGATGATGATGTAGCAATAGTGTCGGCATACCCAAATATGCCTCCTTCTTTACCAAGGGTACCAACCTTATACAATTTCTACCTAGACCTATGTTTAGAGGCATAGGCGACATCAGAGGATGGTGATGATGAGGGCTTTGGGTGGCAAACCTACTTTAGTAGAAGATCATTTCAGCAGGGAGTGGTCCGAGCTTCTCAATCTCCAGAAGTCAAGATGATAGGATAGAAGCCACCACTAAAGAAAAAACAAGAAAAACAAGAAGAAGAAGTCGATGGCCAAAAAGAAGCCGGAGATAACATCCGAAGAGAAGTAGGTACCGCCCGTTAGGATCCCTTTCACTTTAGGTGATTACACCCTTAAAGGTTTTTTCAGTCGTGACTCCTTGGATGATGACCTTGTAGAAGGGAAAGTAGGCCAATGTTGTATGGTTCCATGGGCTAATCAATGTGAAGAAGTGAACGTCAAGCCCACAAATACTACTCAAGAAGTGGACCAAATAACTCTCTGGTCTGGTCATCAACTCCGGCCACCAGAATCAGTAGGTGAAGAGGAAGTAATTCCCTCAAGCTCAAATCCGTGAGTGCTAACGAAAAGGGTAAAGAGGAAGTAATTCCTTCAAGCTCAAATAACAAAGGCATCGCTGAGAACAGACAGTCAACTAATGAGTCTAAGAAGGATCTTCCGGTCCCAGTCCTTTTTCACATTCGTCAAGGGTCCCATAAGGAAAAAGTTTGTTATAATGTCATCTCTCATCTCAAGTAAATCCCAGCACGCCTAAGTGTCTACGATGCCTTACAAATTTCCAAAGAGCTAAGAAAGGCACTTATTCAGGCATTAATGGACCCTGATGACTACAAAGATCAAGTTAACCGTATTGAGGTAGATGAGGTGTAATCCTCTCCTTTAAACCGGTGTGCTGCATGCATGGCTTACATAACGTTCTCTGATGAGGACCTCTAATTAGGGTCTACAAATCACAATAGGCCCTTGTATGTCACCGGTATGATCAGGGATAAAAGGATAAATCGGATTCTACTTGATCGTGGTTCCGCAGTTGACCTTCTTCCTTTGAGGGTATTGAGAGTGATAGGGATAACACCAAATCAGTTGCCCCTAACTTTACTCACAATACAAGGATTTAATCAGGTGGGGCAACATGCCTTAGGCACTATTGCTTTGAAAGTTGAGCTAGATAACCTCTATACGGATGCTCTCTTTCATATGATAGATGTCGATACTTCTTATAATGCCCTACTTGGGCAACCATGGCTTCGTACTAGTAAGGCTATTGCCTTGACTCTTCACTAATGTCTGAAATACACTGATGAATATAGCAATGAAATGACAATCTAAGGAGATGCAAGCAGAAGTTAACTACGCCGATGCCAAGTTTTACAAATCACTAGATTGTGAAACCTCTCGAGTGTCTTGAGACCTAAAAGGGGGCAACCAAAAAGAAAAGCCCACGGTTCCTACTTTAGCTCAGAAGGTCATTCGAGTTATCAACAGTTTTGCTAGTGAAGCCAAGGAATATCAATTCCCACGATCAAAGGTGTTGCTCAAATACACGCCCAAGGAGAAAAGAAAGGTTGGACAAAAGGCCTTGACACCAATAAGGGAAATTGTGAACTCTCTTGTAATGAGTTACATTTTTCCCCTCTGACGAATTGACTAGTTAATGCCTAAAGAAAACTTGGTCATACGAATATCACTCGAGAACAAGAGAGTAGTTTTAAAAGGAAGCTCGTCAAACTCTCCAACAGAAGCGTGTCCCCCCCCCCAAGAGAATCATCACAGTTTCAAAGGAGGAAGAAAGGCAATAATAAGAAGGACCTTGCCGAAGCCAACAAACAAATAAACATCTCTCATGAAGGTAGAGTCCTAAAAGCATCATTTCAAGGGGATGCCTTCGAAGCACTCCAGGTATCACATGATGGGTTCTCAAGGCTCATGCCATGAATGATGCGGTTTTTACATCCCAAAAGCAAGAGATGTTCTTCTAAAATGAGCGACTTCAACCTCAAATCCCAGTTTTTCAAAGACTTGGGAAAGTTAATGAACCTAAGTCAAAGAATGTCCAAATGAGAAAGTAGAAAAGGTGGAAGTTGAACAAGAAAAAGCAATATCCTAGGAGCCTTGTTTGGGTTCGTGAACAAAATGACGTTAGTCAATTTGCATAAGTAGAATAAGTTAATGTCGTGTCTGTTGTAGATGAGGAAGATGCCTAAAACTTTGAATTTCCTTGTGAAGAAGCTTTCAAACATCATCAGATTGCCACAACAGACCATGAAATGTGTGGTGAAGTTAAAGTTAATTCACCTAAAAGTTTACATGATGACTTAACTCCTGAACAAGAGCCCTCTCAAGACTTTGTTGAGCTGCTTAATCTACACCTTCAGAATTGGAACATGGTGGTCAAGCAACAATTGACCAGCTTCGAGAGATAAATTTGGGAACAACTGATGATTTGAAGCTAATTTTTGTGAGTACCGTGCTAAATGATGAAGAAGTGGCATAATATGAGAAACTCCTCCAAGAATACAAAGATGTATTTGCTTGGGGTTATCAAGACATGCCGAGCTTGGATCCAAATGTCATTGTTCACAAGTTGGTTGTTTCTGAAGGTGTAAAGCCAATAAAGCAGCCTCAATGACGCTTTTGTCCTGAGTTGACTATCCAAATAAACGCTGAGGTGGACAAGATCATAAAGGCTAACTTTATTCGTGAAGTTCAATACCCAACTTGGTTGGCTAGCATTATTCCCGTTTAGAAAAAGAATGGTCAACTCCGTATATGTGTAGATTTCAAGGATTTAAATAATGCATGTCCCAAGGATGATTTCCGGCTACCAATCACTGAACTTCTAGTGGATGCCACCATAGGATTTAGGGTTTTGTCTTTCATGGATGGGTTCTTGGGGTAAATTAAATCAAAATGGACCTCGAAGATGAAGATTTAATGGCCTTTCGGACACTAAAAGGCATATACTACTATATAGTAATGTTGTTTGGTTTGAAAAATGCTGGGGCCACCTACCAGAAAGCCATGACAGTTATGTTTTTGTGATTTTCTCAACAACCTCGTTGAATGTTATATCGATGACTTGGCTATAAAAATAAAGATAGAGAAAATAACCCGCATGACCTAAGAAAGGTCTTTGAATAACTTCATCAACATTAGCTTAAGATGAACCGCTTAAAATGTGTGTTTGGGGTCACGTTAGAGAAGTTCCTCGGCTTTGTCATCCGGAAAAAAGGAATAGAAGTTAATCCTGATAAATTCAAAGCCATAATCCAACTGCCCCATCCGAGAAATTTAAGGGAATTGCGAGGATTACAAGGAAGGTAGGCGGTTCATCTCAAATTTATTATGAAGGTGTCAACCTTTCACAAGAATCCTGAAAAAGGACACGCCTTTTATTTAGGATCAAATTAACTTGTCAAAGTGCTTTTGAAAGCATCAAATAGTACCTAATAAAGCCACCTGTGCTAATGCCTCCAATATAAGGAAGATCCCTAATCCTATACAACGCGGCCCTTAAATGATCACTAGGGGCTATGTTAGCCCAAAATAATGATGAAGGGAAGGAAAATGCTTTGGATCACATTAGTCAGACAATGGTAGGTGCAGAAGTAAATTACTCCTCCATGGAGAAAATTTGCCTTGCCTTAGTTTTCACTATTCAAAAGTTACGACACTGCCTCTTGTCCCATCACATCATTTTAATTTCAAAGACTGATCCATTAAAGTATATATTATCTAAACACATGATATTAGGGAGATTGGCTAAATGGGCTATGCCTTTGGCCCTTTTTGGCATCAAGTTCATGCCTCAAAAGGCAGTAAAGGGACAAGCTATAGCTGATTTCCTAGCAGCACATCTTTGTCCAAATAATGATGAACTGCCCGATGATCTGTCAGATGATGATGTTATGCTCACTGAAATTAAGACATGACAATTATATTTTGATGGGGCAGCAAGAATTCGGGGATTCGGAGCAGGGATTGTGCTTGTCACACCATCAGCAGGACTTATCCTCTATTCATTCTCTCTCCTTGAGATATGCTCAAATAAGGTAGCTAAATATGAGGCACTCATCATTGGCCTCGAATTGGCCCTTGAAATGCGTATAGACCAGCTTGAAGTATTCGGTGATTCTCAGTTAATCATTTAGCGAATACATGGTCAGTACGAAGTAAGAAATACCAAATTAGTGCCTCTTTACCAAAGGGCAAGAAGCCTTATGAACTAATTCTTTCAAGTGCAGGTTAACCATGTGCCAATGTCTGAGAATGATAAAGCAGATGCCTTAGCAAAATTGGCTGCTTCACTGACACTCTGTGATGAAAGAGAAATTCAAATATCAATTGGGGAACGTCATTTGTTGGCCTCAGCCTTAGACCGTTTTAATGTAACAAAAGAAATAAATGTGGTCTTTGCTTTTGAGGTCGAAGAAGAAGTAGATTAGAGGCAAACTCTCATTAAGTATATCAAGTATATCATTTTACCCATTGATCCAAAGAGGAGAGTAGATGTAAAATGACGAGCACTAAGATTTATAGTTAAAACTGACACCTTATACCGGAAAGCTTTTGAAGGAGTGTTACTGAGATGCTTGTCAGGAGAGGAAGTGACTTATGTCCTAAATAAAGTTCATGTGGGGGTATGTGGTGCTCATCCGGTAGGTCCAAAACTTACTAACCAAATCAAAAGGTTGGGTTATTATTGGCCAACTATGGTTCAAGACGCAATAAAATTTACTAAAGCACACCAAGCTTGTTAAATACATGGAGATTTTATCCACCAACCACCACAATTACTCCACCCAAGCATATTATCTTGGCCCTTCCATGCATGGGGGCTCAATGTGATAGGACCTTTCAAGTCATCCTCCTCCTGTGGGCATGTATTCATTTTAGAAGCCACATATTACTTTTCAAAGTGGCCTGAAGCCGTTCCATTAAGAGAAGTGGGGCCAAAGTAAGTCGCTGACTTTATCAGGACCCATCTCATTTACAGATATGGAGTCCCACACAAAATCATTTCAGATAATGCCCTTTGCTTTAAAAATCAAGTGATGATAAGGCTTACAGAGAAGTACAAGTTCAGAAACAGCTTCTCATCAAGTTACAATGCATTGTCAAATGGTCAAGCTGAAGCATTCAACCGAGTGCTTTGCAAGATTCTAAAGAAAATGGTTTCAAGATCAAGAAGGGATTGGTATAAATGATTACCAGAAGCTTTATGAGCTTATCGAACTATAATTCGAATGGTAACTGGTTGCACACCCTATAACTTGGTTTTCAGTTTGGAAGACGTGCTGCCCCTCAACGTGCAATTACCCTCCCTAAGAGTGGCCATGCAATTCACTGATCCAGATGAAAATACTCAAGTTAGATTGGTCGAACTGGAATCATTAGATGAGCGTTGGTTATTGGCCCAACAAAGGCTTGAAATTTACTAAGCCCAAATGGCAGGTGCATTCAACAGGCGAGTTAAGTTTCGCTCATTTGGCATTGGTGATTTGGTCCTAACAATAAGGAGATTCATTGTCACCAATCGAACGACACAAGAAAAATTTTAGTTCAAATGGGAGGGCCCCTATGTAATCACCAAGGTCTTTCCTAGAGGGGCATATGAGCTCTCGAATCATGATGGACAAATAGTGTATGCTTGCGTCAATGGCAAATTTGTAAAGAAATTATTTACTTGAAGTTTCAGAACAGTTGAATTATAATGAACTACGAAAGGCTTGATCCCTCAAAAAAGAAGTACATAAGCAGTCCAACTTCAAAATGGATCTAGCCACAAAAATAAATAAATCCCCTCTTCCCCTGCATGTTATGCATCAAATGGTCATGTGATGTTTATAGTGAGGATTATTTATTAATTACTCATTATTGTGTAATTATTTTGATTTTCAGTAGGGGGAAAAGAACCAAAAAAGCAAAAGAAAGAAGGAGAAAAAAAAAAGAAAAGAAAAAGGAAGAGACGTTTAGGCTTTATTGCAATAGCATAAATAGCACAATATAAAATGGACTGAAGGCTGGAGACATAAATGCAAAAGAATTAAAAAAACAAAAAAAATTCTAAATATTATTTAAGGAGATTACAGAGCCAATCAAAATTTTCAGATGGTCCTTCTCCTTCTCCAAATCCTACAGCTTGAAAAATCCAGCTTCAGCCAAGTCCACTTTTACCTGTTTTGTTTCCCTTTTCTTCAAATCTAGAGAGGATTTCAGCTTGCTCTCTACTTCAATTAAACTTTACTGCTGGATGGTTAAGTCCTCTCGCATTTTGTGGATCCTCTCCTCCTTCCTCAAACCTCCTACTCTTTAACCTGAACTTTTGAAACTTCATTAGACAGGTTATTGAGCTGACCTTCAATGTGGGCAATTTTAGAAGAACAAGTGAGATCTTGCTCAGACAAAGCTGTAACATGATCAACGTCCACTAATTCTTTGATATTTGCAGCAGTCTCAACAATGCCGATTATCTCCTCTATGTTGGAAGAAAGCCAACAAATTTCTATTATATTGAGCTTATAGATGTCAATCATGGATTTAAGTGCACTCAAGGATTGAGAAAACTCGTGCTCTACTAGCTAACAAGTCCCTCGTAGAGCCATGATTAGAAATAATACTAGTGATCACCTCTACTCCTTTTAGAATGCTCTCTCGAATCCAATCTTCCTTCAAGTTGTAAAAAAGGCTCGCTAAGGAAGTAGGGATGCTTTGAATAGGCATGGCTTCAACCAAGTCACCAGAAAAGTCAAGCATAGGAATGATAGCAATTGCTACTGCATCAAGGTGCTCTACTGCAACAAGAGGTCCTTCATCTAGAGATACTTCTATTTTTTTATGGGGGTATCTTGTTGATTCAAAGTTCCCTATTCAGTACAAGTATCCAAGTCCGCGATAAGCAAATCTTCATATCCTGTGCCAGTTTTCATGTCGGAATCATCAGAATGATCGGGCCACTCATAACGAGTCTTCCTGAAGTTTATCTCGATGGATGATTGATCATGAGAATTTGCCATGGTAGGTGATTGATCGTTGGGGCTCCTTTCATTCTTCTGTTTATGTGGCCTTTTGTTGCCTCCCGAAACCTTGATTTTTCCTTTTTCAGAGGATGATACTGAAGGTTTCTCCTTAGTACTACTGTCACCCATAACTCTTGAAATTTCAGCAGCTCTGAGAACAAACTCACAGAAAGGGTGTAGGTGATCAATAATGTAGACAGTTTCCCTCAAAAGCTCTTTCTTATTCGTTGTAGTTTGGTGAACCTTTTCAATTGACTGACTTAAATAAGGAGTGCTGATTTTGGTTCACCAACTACAGTAATCGCAAGAACAAACTCATTCGTAATAGGAAGGAGGAACATAGAACTTAACCCCCGTATCTCGCCTTTGAAGATCAGCATGGGCTTGTGCGAGATCCATTATGCTCCTTTGTTATCGGAGGGCTCTGATAAAACTTAAGAGATTATATGGAACCCCTTGATTAAATCCAAATTGGCAAGCAAATCGATTAAGCTAATAGGATTCTAAAAGTAAATCGACTTTAACACGTACAGGAAGTACAGCGGACCGAATAGACAAGAGAAATTTAGAATCTTCCTCTGGTAGCCCCATGTCAATCACGTCTCGCCCATTAGAAAGTCTTCACGATAAGAGCAAGCTCTGAGAGAAAGATATCTCTCATCCCTGAAAATGTGTCTACTTGGGGTAAAGAAAGTTTGGTACCAAGCAATCTAGTGTAACGAAGAAGAGTGGAAAAGTCACCAGCACAGTCGCTATTTGTGTGACGACGGTATAAATAAGGAAATAACTCCGCTAACCGACCTATTACATAGTGGCTGGGAAAAATTACTTTAGCTTTACTAGGATCTGAATGACTTGTTGCCTCTCCTAAGCCGTGATAGATATAGTCAAGCACCGTTGGGGCCAAAGAAATTCGTTGCCCAGAAGCCATCAAGACAGCCATTACAAATGTTTCTGGCCTTATAACGTCTTTGACATGAGGTAAGACAAAGCCACTTAACTAAAAGGCTAAGAGAGCGATGAGTTCACCCCTAGCTGTAATATTCAAGTTTGTCATTTGCTCTTGACGTGGAATGCGTAAGGGGCCCCTTTTCTTTGCCTCAACTTTACCCTTGTCAGAATTTGTTTGTTCCCCATATACAAAGTAAACAAAATATTCTCCATAAAAATGGTCTAGCCAGAGGTCGTAATAAATATAACCAGCATTATGAAACTTGTAAAGCTCAGCATGAATATGCAGCAGTTCGATGACTATTGCGGGATATTTATTGTGATCAACCAAGTCCTTGTTTGGAGGTAAAAATTCCTCGTATATAGCTCCAAGAGTGGGTAACACTCCAAATCATAAAGTGAAATGCCAACCTCACCTGCACCATGATGAAGAGTATTAGTCAGTGGACCCCACAGTTAACAAAAAGCATGCCATACATTTGTGTCAAAATGGTATAAAAATTGGGATACACCAACGACACCAAATATGCCAGCCTGTTTCAAAGGTTCTTCAAAACGAACAAGCACTCACTTGCTCCACTCTATAACTTCTATCATGAAGATTGAGCGACCTCGAAATTAGAAGGTTAATCCCTAATCCCTTATTCTAGTAAGAAGTCAACGTAGGGCTGAGTAAAAATCATCCTCAGTAGGATATCTTTCTTCGCCACGACATTTAGTGTTGACCTTCTCAAGAATGGTGACATAAAGTAGTTTTCATAATCCTTGCTTACATTAACACATTTGTGCTCGTCATTCCGACGATAATAAAGTGCCCCTTGCTTAATTCTAACTTTCTTGACCAAGATAGATGTTAGACTCGAGGAAGGGATCACATTAAGACTTTGTAAGAAGCTTGAACATCGATAATAAGGTCCATAATCGCATTCTTGACCATTTTAAAGTGGAGCCCTTTTATTGCCGAGAGTCCCGTCCATAATCATTAATTATCCTCTACACAAAAAGGAGGAGGTCTAATTAATAAATGACAAAGGAACACATAAAATGGGCGCATTCATCGTGTTACAAAAGGTTCTAACCCGAATAATGCATGGGGGTAAATCTTGGACATAAACTTTTTATGGATATGAATTTGCCAAAATTAACATTAATAAAATTAGTGAGAGCCTATCACAAAGAAGGATCGAAAATCATATGCATGTAAGATAAAATTGGGACTCTTCATATGTTATTAAGTTTCGTACTAACTTAAGTTTAAAAAAAAAAAAAAAATAGATGACCTCACTCCCTAATTGCCTATTACAGTTTACCTTAAATATAGCTAAATATTATGCTATGGTTGAACTAAAAAAGCAAGACAATAATTTAAAGGGGGTTCATTCAATGGACGATCCCACCCTGTAAACTATGCACAGATAAGAATCATGCACGTAGAATGCTTCCACTTGGCGGTTGCAGGAAAATTGCAAACCAAAGGGAAATGAAATTTAAAAAAAAATGAAAAAAGGAAGTCAATCAAGGCAACTGCATCAGCCCACTTTCTCCATCATTGCTAGGTATTGATCATCTAAATGCTATAAATATTGAGAGACAAGTAAAAGTAGGGGCTTGGTTTCCTTTTGAGGGGGGCACACGAAAAAGAACAAAAAGCAGATATAACATAAGGAAGAGGATAGAGAGCAAAAAAGAGACGGGGAAGAACAGAACACCAAAGAAAAGAAAGAAATAGAGATAGAAATTTCTGATCGTGGAACACAAATGGTAGGGAGCTCATGAATTGAAATTCATTATCATCTCCCATTTGTTTTCCTCTCTATAAAATCCATCCTCCCAAGGTCCAGTGCAAGAAAATAATTCGTTATACAGTTGAAAAGATTACAGTGGGTGGGAAAATCGTCAATGGTGTTGTACAAAGTCTTAACCTTGCCACTATCGCTTAAAAAAAAAAAAAAAAATCTTGCCAGATCTCGTTCCTATCGGAACCATGAAACTCCTGGACCCTGTCAGATCCCGATTCCTATTGAAATCATGAAGTCCATGAATCACATCGGTTCCCAGACCCTGTCAGACCGCATAATCAATAAAGCCTTGTCGAGCCAGAGAACCAGTGTGACTTTGCATACTAAGGGAAGAAAACAAAGGATGAAAATCTACAAGTTTTTGTATTTCTCTATCTCGGCTCTAGACAAATCTCCATCATTGACCATGGAAATATTATAGAAAATAAGAAAAACTCACCAAATAAATCAATTAAAATGAGGGGAGAACAACTACGAGACAATTGGTATCTTGCTGGAATGCAGTTTAGGCGACAAATAAAAAAAGGACATATGTATATGTACTTTGTCACTGTAAATGAAGACCAAAAAAAAATTAAAGGGAGGGATGAGTTAACTAGCATTCTTGAGACTTGAGTCAAATCCTATAGGGAGCAAGATCAGAGGCCTATCACTCAAGTGCTTAAGATTGGATTTTTTTGGATAATCATCTGAATACGTTTCCTTGGCAAAAAGAGCAAAACAACCTCAAGTTCGGCAAGCGAATTTTGCTTGGTGAAAAGAACACTTTGCTTTTGGAGAATTAGAAGGAAAATAATATCAGTGGTAGGCTTCTAAAAATCTTTCGAATTGCTGAAGAATTGATGACGCGGGATAAGTCAAATTCTGCGGAGTTGATGAAGGGGGATAGGTCAAATAATCCTTTGGTCGATAATTTTTCGGCTTCATCATACCTTTTGCTGGATTCAAAGCAAAGAGTGGAAGCAGTGCTCTGACAAAAAAGGATGATGGTAGTGAGATGATAAAACGAAGGAACAACATTTATAAATCCTGAAGTCGAAACCTAACATTAAAAGGTCATTAATTCCGAATAGGACTCCATTTTGGAGATTTCGTTATCCGGTAAATATATGATTTATCGATTAACTTCAAAAAAAAATACGTATACATAATTTGGATAAAAATCCCAATAAATAAAAATGGATAAGAGGAGAAAGTTGACATAAATTATGAGAAGTTTCAATTCCAAGCCAATTGCATCATTAAATTTTAATACTAAAAATAAAAGGCTTTAGTTTGAGAAGTCTAGCAAAATGAGAATTGTATTACACTGTGGGCTAAATTAAATGAGGGAAGTACCATGGGTGAATAAGCAAATTAGGCATGCATACAAATTCGTCAACAGGTATATGACCTCAAGTATACCTCTGGACTTTTCGTTTGCCAACAAACCAGAAGGTTAGGAATTTTTTTAAAAAAAAGGCTGAAGCCCAAAGAAAGAAAATAAGGTCACAACCTGTGATTATTATTGTAAGTTCAGCAGTTTATTAATTAATGTAACTACATCAAATTAAACCCAAAGAACTGGACTCATAAGTTATGATGGGGTATAAATAAACTTTTCGCTTCTATTTGGATAAAATTTATTAAAAAATAAATGAAAAGCAAGCTTCTCAAAAAGTCAAATCTTGTTCAAATCATAAGTACGGCAAAATGGACCAAATCCGAGCCAAACATACACCCAAACTCACTAAACTTCCCCCTTCCATGATGTAAGCCTAAATAAATTTTGGGTTTCGAACTACGTCAATTTGTTGCCATGAGTAAGCATGAAGCCCATGAATAAATTGTGTACAATCGGAAGTCAAAAAATATACAATAAAATAAATGGACAGACCCCTATGAGGACTAAGTCCCAAAAAAAAAAAAAATTTGTTGTGAAACAACTAAAATAATTTAACTTAGCCGTTTAAGAAAAAGAAATCAAATGACAACATTTGTGATTGTTAATCCAGTTCAAATTTAAAAAATAAAATAAAATAAAATAATGATTATTAACTTAACAAAAAAATAAAAAATACGAATCAATTTAAATGTATTTCAAGAACTACGGTTGGTTTGATACCCTATAAAAGAGATAGATAAGCAGCTCAAGATAAAAAAAGTGAGTGCAACCCAAATTCTAAATCAAATAAAATAATACGTTCCCTAGCCTGCATATGAAGAATGTGTACGTATAGCACCCTTCCTAGAAGGTGCCTATACAGCCACTATCTGATGCAATTTTGTCTTAGATACGGGCAATTCGACATTAAAAACACATTAATTGTTGACCCAAATTATATATGCAAAGCGAAACCAAGAAAGAAAATAAAAAAAGAATTGAGTCGGAATCAAAAGGTGGTCTCTCCGACAAGGGGACGTAATTAAGGAGGTATATCCTTTTGAATAGGGACGTACTCAAAATAAACCGATGTACATTTTTATACGTCAGAAAGTTACGTTGTGCATATTATTAATTTTTATTAAATTTTTGCTCAACAATAGGTTTGAACCTTCTACAATTGATGCTACTAATGGCTTCTCATCTCTTAAGTCATTCTTCGTCTTGTGACAATCCCTCTTCATATGATCTTCCTCATCATAGTAGTAGCATCTGAACTTTTGACTACCCGATCTTGAATGTTGGAACCTTTCCTCCTTCTCTCTCATCCGTTCTCTTCCTTGACCAGACTCTTTTGTAATCATGGCCACCTGACCATCATTTGAGAATCTGTTGTTGCCCCGTCGAGTCTCATTCGTCAACAAGGCGACAACCACCTCATCAAATTTCAAGGCCTCTTTTCCGAATAAAAGAATAGTCACGATATTATCAAAGGATATAGGCAATGCAGCCAACAAAAACAAAGCTTTATCTTCCTTATCAATCTTTACCTCTAAAGAAGTTAACACCATCATTATCTTGTTGAACTCGTCTAAATGTTGACTGAAGTCCACTTCTTTCGACCATTTGGGGACCAAATAATCATTTCTTCAAGTCTAACCTACTTGTCAATGATTTGGACTTGTACTAGCCCTCCAACTTATCCCAAACATCTATTAGGTCTGTTAAGCTAAAAACCTGCCAAAGAGTATTATTTGTAAGACCTATCAAAATTGTACTAGGTGTCACATTAGTCAAATCTTCCAACTCCTCCCTTGGCATCTTATCTAGTTGGTCTTTTTTCCTAAATGCCACCAACTCATCATCTATCATCTTCTCAGTCTTGCTAGTCTTCACTTCCAAGACCTTAATTGTCCCTTCCTGGGTCAGCAAACTTTTCACTTGTTGTTGCCGCAAGGTGAAATCATCGTGAGCATCAAAATATTTGATTAAAATGCTTGAGCCTTTCAACGATGCCATCTCTTGCGTTCTTTATACTAATTTTCTCCTTTTACCACTAACAAACCCTCATTCCCAGTGCAACCTCACTCTGACACCAGTTTTGGGTTTTAAGTTCCTAAGATTCGAAAAAATATCAAAAACTTGACAAAATAAATAAAACTGGCACAAGAGCAATTTGAGGGGAAAAAAATATATTTTTTCACTATTTCAAGATGATGTACAAACAACCCTCCATATTTACAAGTGCTAATTACCAAACACCTATAAACATAACCTTCCCACACCCCCTACCCAGATGTGTTTTCCAGTAACTAATTATTAGTTGCTCCCTACGCTCACCAACTATGACCAAGCTCCCTCTTGGTAATTTTCCCAGTGGTGTCTTGTGTGGTTGATGTGTATATTATTTTCAAAGGCAAATAATACCTATATTTATAGGAGTTCTGTAACACCCCCAAGGGTTAGGAGTATTGACGACTTCTTAAATTCCTACTTAAATTCTGGGGTGAAACAGATATAGTTTCGTCTAAAAACTAACCATTTCCTGAGCTGAAACCCTTATATTAAATCCCTGTAATCAACGGAAGCATAAAGAACTCTAAAATAAGCTCCACGACTACACGCTGGAATCCATAACTTAACGAGCCACTCACTTGGAGTACACCAAGAAATATAGTATAATAATAAAGAAAGAAATAAAAGATACAACTCAACGGATCACACATCCGAAGTATTGGGGTTTTACATCATAAAAATATACAACTTAAAAAAATGATAATTGACTAATCAAACGGTTGGCTCACATTGCCATATAGAGCGACTTCTAAACGATAAATATTACATGAACTAGAGTACTTACTTTGTAAAAATTACAATTCTAGCATACATTATGCTACATTGTTAAGCACGTAAATCCACTTCTATATGTGCATGCATGACGCCTTTTTAAACAAGGGTAGACTCCAATTCGGAATAAGTAGATTGATTTCTACCTGTCACAATGAAAACCTACGAAAAGAGAAAACAGTAATGGGATGAGCCACCATACACTCAGTGCGTATTTCCTGATTCCTTAAAAACCAAAACCATTTGCAGGCAATAATGATAAGTAGCAGTCACATACATTTGTATAATACTATGATATTAGACAGTCATTAACCCCAAGGAAGATTCTTCACCCCTAAACTTCATGCTAGTCACTCAAGCTCGTCCTAGGCCCTTAAATGATCAAACTTCCTTACTAATCAAGCATTTAGGCATGTAAGTAAGCAAACCACAGGGGCAGTGTAAAACACATTCAAACACGGATTTAGAAATCGTAGTAATTCAAGATATATTAAAAGAATAGTTTATAAATCACACTAGCTTCTCCAAGGCTCATATACTTTCTTAGAAGTTCCTGAAATACCCACATTGGTAATAATTCAAACTATTTTCTCACATATCAGGAAAACATCTTTATATTCAGGCATAAGATCATACAAGGTGCGATTTATGCTTTGGCTATCTATTCACTTATGAGAGATGCTTAAACACATGCAGCAAGGATAATGCAAGGAACTTTCTTTCCTAGGATATGCACATTGAGAACTTATATGCTCGATGCATTACAAGGATATGGCCTTACTTTACTTGAAATTTCATTCAATTATACTTGGAATCTCTTTCTAAGATATGTGCAAAATCTGCACAGAAAGCTTTCTTTCCTTTTCTTGAAAACACTTTGTTTAGCCTCTTGAGGCTCATATTCTTTTAAAAAGAATCTCTTTCGTATTGGTCTTCTGATGACCCTTATAAGCTTTTCGAATCTCCTTCGAACTGGCCTCTTAATGGACTTTAAAAGGTCTTTATTTTTTTTTTGAAATACTTAAAATGGCAAAATGCCAACTGGCTTTCTTACTTCTTAAAGAAATACTCTGGGCATAAGATCAACATAATGTACTGGTTGGATGAGATCTATTCTCAACCTGTAATGAGACTATTGCTGACGCTAAGCTATGCTGGTTGGGTGAGATCTATTCTCAACCCCTAGTGAGACTATTGCTGACGCTAAGCTCTTACTCATGGGATGGCAACTTAATTGGACCTTAACCCTCATCAGGGTCTCTAGGGTTTTCCACTACTGGGACTACTCCCTAGGCTAGGGATTCCCCCGTTCAAGTAGATTCGCTCCAATCTTATTGTCCCTAAGCACATTGTTTTAGCCAAGTTAAAGCAAATTGCCATAGCGGCTAATAAGCTTGCTGTCTCTTACAGCGAAATCATTTATCATGCAACTCACTCCTTTTAAAATCCTTTAGGGATTCCTCTATTCTAGCAGGTTCATTGCCCTAGGATTCTCCCGTTCTTGCAGGTTCATTCCCATGGGATTCCCCTATTCTTACAGGTTCACTTCCAACTAAAACCTGCATTCGTATAGTTAAAAATAGGCCAACATTCACTAATAGTTATGGCTACTATTATTTTTGAACCACGGAAACCTTTTTTTTTTCAAAATTGCACCTTCACACACATGATAAAGTTTAATGACACAAAAAGAGAGGGGTTCACACGTAACACATTTAAACACTTCATAAATCAACTTGGCAGAAACTGTTTAATAAGCCACACATGGCTCGCAATCCATACTATTGCGGTCAATCACAACCCAGACTACCTCCTCACACAACACCGACCACAAAGAACATCAAAACTCTCATTAGTTCATTCCCAAACCATCCAACTACCAACTCGATCTTAATTTAGCAATCATAGCATTTTATCTCAAAGGTCAAAGTGAAATACTAAATAGTGACATATAGACTTACCGACCAAGCAGCATCCATCTAGCGGCACATTACGGCATATATAAACATATATAGTTCATTAACTTAAATAAGGCCCTGAACGGTCTGAAATGAACAATAAGGTATGAAACTAACTTACATTCATAACTCACGATTAGGGAACAAGCACTCTTATTCTATGTCATTTTCAAAAGCCATTCTTAAACATGAATTAACTGACTTAACATGCATCGATTCGAGCATTCCTAGGTCATTTGGAAGCCATTTTCAAACATGAATTAACTAACTTAACAGGCATCAATTCGAAGCATTCTCAGGTTGTTTCGGAGCCGCTTTCAAGTATGAATTAACTAACTTAACAAGCATCGATTCGAAGCATTCTTAGGACGTTTCGAAGCCATTTTCAAGCAAGAATTAACTAACTTAACAAGCATCGATTCGAAGCATTCTTAGGGCATTTCAAAGCCCATTTTTAGACTTGAATTACCGAATTAGCATGCATTGATTTAAAGTATTCTTGGGTCATTTCAAGGCCATTCTCAAACATGAATTAACTAACTAAACATGCATGAATCTCCAATTCAGTATCATCATTGTAATTACCCAATCACCATTCCAAATTCTCCAAATACTGATTACTAACTCAGATTCAGACATGCATCGACTAAAATCAGTAAGATTCATTGGAAATTAATAATAATTTAGAAGGCGAGAAACACCCACCTCGAATTCAAGCTAAAAACCCGATTTAGGGTTTGGTTTGGGCGCATCTGAGTCGTGTTCCTCCTACTCCTGCTCTATCCTCCTTTCTCCCTGACGTTCTCCTGGCTTCAAACCAGATGCCAGTAGCAGTGGTGGTGGTGGCTGAGGCTTTTGAAACCCTAACCCTTGAGTCCCTGATCTTCTTGGCCCTTTCAGTGGTCGCCAGACTTGAGGCTGCTGGGGGGGACACCTTGTTGCCGCCAAACTTGCCATCGCCAATGCCTGGCAGCAGTCCTCGTCCTCTCCCTCAACTCGTTCCCTCACTCACACTCGATCTCCCTCTTTGGTTGCCCGCATACAGGTCGCGACTGCGGTGTGAGCGGCGCCACCGTCACCGCCGCGTATCAACCTTCTCTCTCTCTTCTCTGGTCTCTCCCTCACCCTCTTTTTCTCTCTCTTTGTGTGGTTCTCGGTGCTGGGCAACCGAAAAGCCCCTTATCACGATTCGAAAACTAGAAAGGGGCTTCGGCCCCTATTCTTCTTTTTCCTTTTTTTTTCCCTTTTTTTGGGTCTAATTTTGCTGTTTGGGTCATTGCTTAATATCACTTAATAAATGTTAAGTCACAAATTATGCATGGTTTTAATAATTATTTTGATTATATTATATATATTATTGCATCTAATTTACTTTATTTTATATATTTTTCAGGTTGGGCATTAATAAAATAAAAAGGAAAGAGAAGACGTCGAAGTTCGAGTTTTACACGCTTGGTTATAAAGATGATCCAAAATACATAATTTATGGAAAATATTATTTCCATAATTATTTAATTGGGCTAGGATTTCAAGAGTTGAAGAAGAGTTAGAAGTCTCAAGGGAGAAGAAGTCTAAGGAGTCTAAGGAAGAAGAAAAAAACCCTAGTCACTAAGCCTAGGCCCATATCACACCTAACCCTAATTTAAATCATCCCCACCATATAATCCTCACTATCCTAAAGAAGTCACGACAGCTCATCCCATATAACCCCAACACCCACGGTTGAATCCTCTTCTCCTCTACAGTATAAACTCCTCGGCAGCCAACAATCTTACGCCTTCTTTCTCTTCTATACAACCCCACGATCCTCATCTCCCTTCACATCATCATCATCTCTCATCACCATCATCTATCAACCTCCCCAAACTCATCACGCCACAGCACCTTCTAACCTCACGCCCACCATCATCTTTTTTTTGTTTTTAGTTTGTTTTATTTTGTTTTATTTTAGTTGTTTAGTTTATTGTTAAACATGAATTATTTGGGTGAATTTTGTGATGTTATTTTTAATATAAGTGAGTAATTTTTTTATGCTTAGCATAATCTTCTTGAGACCATGCTAAATTAATTATTTTGAAACAAGTTTTATACTTTAATGCCTAGTTGATTTATATTCATGAATTTTTAGCGATTAGCGTTTATGATTTATGAAATGTGTGCTAAATCGATTAGAATGCATGCTAGTTGATTAAATACAATTTCAATTGATAGTTTAGAAGATTATAATATGTAAAAGTTATAGTCTTTTAGGCTTAGGTATCACCCTAATTAATCATGGATGGCTCAAACCCATCTCTTTTAATTAGGTAATCGCTTTAGATCTTTGTTAAATCGATTTGCTGGTAGATTGGTTGTAAAGTATTAAATGATATTTTTCTAATTCTTAATGCTCTAGTTTGGTTAAATTCTTGCGCTGGTGTAAAGATTATTAAATTAGTAGGGTTTATATTAGGGCTGGACCTAAGTAAACTAGAACCTAAGGAAAAACGGGGAATAATCGTTGGTGGTTGTCTTCTACAGTTTAACTCATGAATGAAATTAACTTGTGTGTTGATGATAAATATTAATTTTCATGGTGGATTGAGATTATACTAAGTATCCTTCATAAATTTGACAACTTTTGATCATTATTTGTTGCTTAGAGTTAATTTGATTAGTTTGTTAATTTTTGTTCTATTTTTATTAGCTTCAATATAATTTCAATCGACCCCCCCCAAAAGTATAGTCTTTTAGGAGTGTCTAGGTAATTTTAGATGGTTTAGATTTTGATTTTTATAGTGGTTATAATTTTAGATTGATTTATATTCAGTTTTAGTATTTAATTACCGGTTTGTTAGAAATTAAGCTAAAAATAGCTATTTTCGTTCTTTTTTGATTTTTATCAGTTCCTAGAGTTTATATAATCTCCTAGTCTGCCCATATTTAATTCCGTAATTTTTGGAAGTTATTTAATAATTTTTCAGAATTATTTTGTGAAATTGATAGGTGCAGGTTTTTACATTGTTAATTCTGAAAATTTTGATTTTAAGTGTTAATTCATGACTATTAGGTATTATTAAGTCCAGAAAATTGTGTCCTAGAATTAGGGTAATTTTATTGATTATTTTTGTATTTATATTTACGCAAATTATTTTATTTCTAATTTTAGATTTAATATTCTGCATTGATATTCTGTGGTAATTTTTTGATTTGATTTTTCTGGAATTATTTGGGTACAATTGAGGAGTTATAAGCTCATATACCTGAAGAATAATATTTTAGGTTACTATTTGACATTTTTAATATTTATTTTCTGTTTATTGTTGCTGTTTTGATTTTTAATTAGAATTTCAGTTACTATTCTGATTTTATTTTTCTAGATTATTTAGGAAAGCTTTTTACTATTTTCTTTCCGAAATATAATCCAAAATATTTAGGAGCATCATTGGGTATTTTTCTAGATTTTTATTGATTAGATTTTAATTATTTTAGAATTATTAAGATTAGATTTAATAAATTGGATAACTAAAATCATTTAGGATTAAGCTAGCCTTTTCCAACAATCTTTCCTCGTGGATCGATCCCTACTTTCCTATACTATAAAAAGTATTTAATAACTGAAGTAGTGGTTAAATTTATAGCTCCATAACAGGCTTTGCAAATTTTGGCGCCGTTGCCGGGGAAAGAAAATTAAATTGCTAGTTTTCTTCTATTTAATTTTACGACTTTTATTGTTTTGTTTTTATTTTTGCAGATCGCCAGTAAATTTTAGGGTTAAAGAGGTAAGTATGTCTACTCTTTGAGAACTTGCTACTCCTAACTTAGAAATCCAACCAATGTCCATTACTTATGCTATTTTAGATAAGCTTTTAAAATTAAACTCAGGATTTATTAATTTATTATCTAAGTTTTATGGATTAGCTGGAGAGGACTCCTATAGACACATTAATGAATTCCTTATTACCTACTCTGCTATAGTGCCTGAAGAAATTCTTGAGGACCAAATTAGACTAAGGGCTTTTCCCTTTTCTTTACTTGGTAATGCTAAGGACTGGTTATATTATATGCCTGCTGGATCTTTTTCTACATGGACTGCATTGCATAAATCGTTTCTAGAAAAGTTTTTTCCTATATCCCGTATTGGATCTATTAGGAAAGAAATATGTGGAATCAAACAAATGAATGGGGAAGCCTTTTGTGAGTATTGGGAAAGATTTAATAAGTTATGTGCTAGTTGTCCCCAACATCAAATAACTGAACAACTATTGATTCAATATTTTTATGAAGGTTTACTTCCTATGGACCGTAATATGGTTGATACTACTAGTGGGGGAGCTCTGGTCAATAAAACCGCGGCTGATGCTAGAAATCTATTTAATTTAATGGCCCAAAACACTCAGCAGTTTGGTGGTAGGGACTCACAAGTTAAAAGGGTAAATGAGATAGGTTCTAGTTCATCTCTAGAGAATCAGTTATCTCACATTACTGCTATGTTAAATAAGATTGTTACTGGGGTATTCAAAAAGCAGTAATATGTGGTATTTGTTGTCTAGAGGGGCATTACACTGATGCATGTCCTACTCTACAAGAAGGTAATGTTAATGCTCTCTACTCTAACCAAAATCAAATGAGGTATAATCCCTATTCAAATACTTATAATGAAGGATGGAGAGACCATCCTAACCTTAGGTATGACCCTAAGCCTAGTCCACCTGGTTTTGACCAACCATCTCATCAACTTTCTAATCAAGATAGGACCAACTTCCTACTTGAACAAGTCCTTAAGAAGATGGATGATAGGTTCCAAATTTTGGAGACAACTCTTAAGCAGGTTCAAGAAAGACAAACGGCAACTGATATCATAGTTAGCAACCTGCAGGCTCAAATGCAAAATAGGTTACCATCTCAACCTTACCCTAACCCTAAGGAGAATGTTAGTGCCATAACACTTAGGAGTGGGAAAGAGTTAAAAGAATCTAGGAAGAGTAGGGAATTAGAACCTGAGTTAGAGATTAAAGGGGTGAAACCAGAGTTAGACACTAATTCTAATCAAACTACTAAGGAAATAGGAGAGAAGAAAAGAGAACCTTATAAACCAGTTCCACCCTTTCCTAGTAGATTTCGAAACCCTACTTCTAAGGTGAATGAGGCTAACCAAGAGATTTTAGAGACATTAAAGAAGGTAGAATCAACATACCTCTCCTTGATGCTATTAAACAGGTGCCTCGTTATGCTAGGTTCTTGAAAGAATTATATACCACTAAAAGAAAGTTAGTAGGGAATTAAAAGGTAAGTGTTGGGAAAAATGTGTCTGCTGTTTTTCAAAGGAAATTTCCCCCTAAGTGCAAAGACCCTGGTGTGTTTTCTGTCCCTTACAAAATAGGAAATCTTTACTTTGATAAGGTTATGCTTGATTTGGGTGCTTCCATTAATATTATACCTAGGTCTGTTTATGACAAACTGAACTTAGAAAAGTTAAAGAAAACTAGTGTAGTGCTTCAGTTAGCTGATAGGAGCAGTATTTATCCAGATGAAATGTTAGAGGATGTCTTAATTCAAGTAAATGAACTTGTGTTTCCTACTGATTTTTATGTGATGAACATGGATGATGCATGTCATGATATTCCCATCCTGCATGGCAGGCCATTTTTAAAAACAGTTAGGACTAAAATTGATGTGCACGAAGGAACATTAGCCATGGAATTTGATGGTGAAGTGATTAAATTTAATATTTTTGATGTCATGAGATTCCCTGCTGATATGAATTACATGTATGCACTTGATGTTATTGATGAGTTGCCCCAAAATATTCATGACTTGTCCAATGAAGATAAATTTTTGACTGTGTTTACTAAGAGTCTTGATAATGCTGAGTTTCAAAAAGCGCCTTACCAAATTAATGCTGATTTATTGGAAGAAATCCAACTAGAGGATCCGGGAGCTTCATGAAGTCGAGCCAACGACTATAAACAAACGCGCTGGTTGGGAGGCAACCCAATGTTTTTAGGGAAGTACCTATTTAATTTTGTTTTCATTTTCATTATTTCTTTCTTTTTGCATGCATTAGGGACAATACATGAGTTAAGTGTGGGGGGGTGCATCCTGCATTTAATTCCTACAGTATTTATTCTGAAAAATTTTTTTTTTCCTTCTTATAAATAATGCATGATATGAGTTTATGCTAGGCTTACTTGTTAAATTTTTTTTTTTTTTTTTGATTTTCTTGGCTATCTTGTAGTTTATTCTTTTATAAGTGAAGACTTCTAAGCATGCTAGCTATCTTTCAAAGAAGTTTGAGTTGACCCGCATATATCTCTTTAATGAGAAACTGTCATAATTATTCATCTTATTTAGTCATGTTATATAACCGTTCAAAGGTAACAAAATGACCTGACCCATTACCTAGACTATTGAATTAGTAGAATAACTGAAAAAAAGAGAAAGAAAAAAAAAAAAGAAGAGAGTCAAAGTCGGGAATGATAAGTACTCCTTTAAGGCATGCGCTACTGGGTGCTACCCTTTGAGGCAATACTGCCATTGGAAAGCTTGCTTCCCATAATAGTGGGTCAATAAAATAAATAAAAGTAATGATCAAAATAAAATGTTTACTCCAGCACCTCTATTCGGGTGAATGTGAGATAGGGAGTGTTTAATTTCTAAGACCCTGTATGGGCCTCGAATATGTACGAAAGTGGAGTTTGAAAAAAAAAAAAAAAGATAAGAGGAAGAAGAGAAAAATAATTACAAGGCAAGTTTAGAATGAATTTAATGAGTTATCATATCTAATTCAATTGTCTTTATAGCCATACCATGCCTAAATTTTTCTATCTTAAAATTTTTAGACCTCTTGATCGGTGTATACATATTTAAAAAAGATGGATAATTATTGATCTTGTTACTTCATTATAGAAATTTTGTGAGGTTGATGAAGAAACTCTTTGATGGTAGTTGGACGACTAGTAGTTATTCACTTGTAGAAGGAAAAACTAATTAATTTTCAATAAAACTATTTTTGAAGCAAGCCAATGCCTAGTATGAATATTATAGTTATGCATGATGTTATAAGAAAGAAAAAGGATCAGTTTTTTTAAGTCAAATCTAAGATTTCTTTGCACGAGGACGTCCAAAGTCTAAATGTGGGGGAATTTATTAAGTCAAAAATCATGCATGGTTTTAATAATTATTTTGATTATATTATATATATTATTGCATCTAATTTACTTTATTTTATATATTTTTCAGGTTAGGCATTAATAAAATAAAAAGGAAAGAGAAAACATCGAAATTCGAATTTTACACGCTTGGCTATAAAGACGGTCTAAAATAAATAATTTATAAAAAATATTATTTCCATAATTATTTAATTGGGCTAGGATTTCAAGAGTTGAAGAAGAGCTAGAAGTCTTGAGAGAGAAGAAGTCTAAGGAGTCTAAGGAAGAAGGAAAAAACCTTAGTCACTAAGCCTAGGCCCATATCACACCTAACCCTAATTTAAATCATCCCCACCATATAATCCTCACCATCCTAAAGAAGTCACGACAGCTCATCCCATATAACCCCAACACCCACGGCTGAATCCTCTTCTCCTCTACACCATAAACTCCTCGGTAGCCAACAATCTCACGCCTTCCTTCTCTTCTGTACAACCCCACGATCCTCATCTCCCTTCACATCATCATCATCTCTCATCACCATCATCTATCAACCTCCCCAAACTCATCAGGCCATGGCACCTTCTAACCTCACGCCCACCATCATCCTTTTTTTGTTTTTAGTTTGTTTTATTTTGTTTTATTTTACTTGTTTAGTTTATTGTTAAACATGAATTATTTGGGTGAATTTTGTGAGGTTATTTTTAATATAAGTGAGTAATTTTTTTATACTTAGTATAACCTTCTTGAAGCCATGCTAAATTAATTATTTTGAAACAAGTTTTATGCTTTAATGCTTAGTTGATTTATATTCATGATTCTTTAACGATTAGCATTTATCGTTTATGAAATTTGTGTTGAATCAATTAGAATGCATGCTAGTTGATTAAATACAATTTCGATTGATAGTTTAGAATATTATAATACGTAAAAGTTATAGTCTTTTAGGCTTAGGTATCACCATAATTAATCACGGATGGCTCAAATCCATCTCTTTTAATTAGGTAATCGCTTTAGATCTTTGTTAAATAGATTTGTTGGTAGATTGGTTGCAAAGTATTAAATGATGTTTTTCTAATTCTTAATGCTCTAGTTTGGTTAAATTTTTGCACTGGTGTAAAGATTATCAAATTAGTAGGGTTTATATTAGGGCTGGACCTAAGTAAATTAGAACCTAAGGAAAAACGGGGAAGAACCGCTGGTGGATGTCTTTTACAGTTTAACTCACGAATGAAATTAACTTGTGTGTTGATGATAAATATTAATTTGCATGGTGGATTGAGATTATACTAAGTATCCTTCATAAATTTGACAATTTCTGATCATTATTTGTTGCTCAGAGTGAATTTATTAGTTTGTTAATTTTCGTTCTATTTTTATTAGCTTCAACATAATTTCAATCGACCCCCCCCCCAAAAGTATAGTCTTTTAGAAGTGTCTAGGTAATTTAGATAGTTTAGATTTTGATATTTATAGTGGTTATAATTTTAGATTGATTTATATTCACTTTTAGTATTTAATTACTAGTTTGTTAAAAATTAAGCTAAAAATAGTTATTTTTGTTCTTTTTCGATTTTTATCAGTTCCTAGAGTTTATGTAGTGTCCTAGTCTGCCCATATTTAATTCCATAATTTTTGGAAGTTATTTAATAATTTTTCAAAATTATTTTGTGAAATTGATATGTGCAGGTGTTTACGTTATTAATTCTGAAAATTTTGATTTTAATTGTTAATTCATGATTATTAGGTATTTTTAAGTCCAGAAAATTGTGTCCTAGAATTAGGGTAATTTGCTTGATTATTTTCGTATTTATATTTATGCAAATTATTTTATTTCTAATTTCAGATTTAATATTCTGCATTGATATTCTGTGGTAATTTTCTGATTTGATTTTTCTGGAATTATTTGGATACAATGGGGGAGTTATAAGCTTATATACCTGAAGAACAATATTTTAGGTTACTATTTGACATTTTTAATATTTATTTTCTGTTTATTATTTGCTGTTTTGATTTTTAATTAGAATTTCAGTTACTATTCTAATTTTATTTTTCTAGATTATTTAGGAAAGCTTTTTACTGTTTTCTTTCCAGAATATAATCCAAAATATTTAGGAGCATCATTGGGTATTTTTCTAGATTTTTATTCATTAGGTTTTAATTCTTTTAGAATTATTAAAATTAGATTTAATAAATTGGATAAGTAAAATCATTTAGGATTAAGCTAGCCTTTTACAACAATCTTTCCTCGTGGATCGATCCCTACTTTCCTAAACTATAAAAAGTATTTAACAACCGAAGTGGTGGTTAAATTTGTAACTCCACGACAGGCTTTACAATAAACCGACCCCGGTGCTAATCAGTCTAGCCTCGTTCAATCTCAATCCTCGAACATTCTCACTCAGCTTACCTACTTCGTGTGATCACATTTTAGCTACCTAATTAACAAATTCACTAATTTTTAACGAGTTCTTAATTTCATGAAATCGCGTAATTAACCAAGAAAAATTAATAAAAGTCATTCACATAATTATTACACCCAATTATCATGCAAAAATTAATCTAATATAGCTAAATCAATCAAATAAGTTAATAAAAATTATTAACTCAAACAATTAGCCTAAGGTTGGAAACCCCGGCTGTTACATTCTCCCCCCTCAAAAGAATTTTGTCCTTGAAATTTCAAAGTTTGCAATTCGGTCAAACACAAGATGCGTGCACATGTATTATGGTCTACACGATAGGATACCAAAGGTTTCATTTAGCAATCAACTATGTCTTTTAAATCGAAAGAAAAAAGGTTTATGGCATCCAGTCTCCTCCTGGCCAATCCTCTTGAAGCATCTACTCACTCTATTTGGGCACTGAGGGCAAACGCATAGAAGAGGGGCAAATGAGTTGGCATTGAAAACCATATTAGGCTTATTTAAAAACGAACACTGACACTCAATTAGGTAGACACTATTCGTATGGTGAGCAACAATCTATATGCATGCATCATTAAGATCCGGCACCTAAAGGTATGACAGCTGGGCCATAACATCCTATGGTTATATACAGGCAGTTTCTTTTTAAAACATTAGTTCAAATCACCTTTAGGATCACAGCAATTAACATGGAGATTCCTATAACACATTAGATTAGTAAAAGCATCGTTAACACCATGTAGCATCTCTTGAGCACAATGGCAAGAATGTAAGTCGAAGTCACTTAAGGGAGGTAGATACATGGTTTCTTGGTTATACTTAGAGAGATGTAAGCATTGGTATGTGATTCAAAGCATAATAATGATAACACGCTGAAGGGTAGCATGATGACTCAACACAGGGCATTTAGAATGGCGGCAAGGTCATGTATGATAATCACAATATAGCAATTTAGCAACATCAGCAAGCATAATGGCTAACGTAGTACAACTCTAGGATTTCCTTTGAAAACTACTATATGGCAATGGCACTTATCACATAGTCTTATATAGCATTGCATCAGTAGTGACGTTTCTCATACGACATTCAACACCGTAATCACATTACATAGGCATGACAAATCAGCATTCGAAGTCGAGAATTCAATTCTAAGCATGGTATACTAGTATACCATCCGACCAATATAGAATACAAGGGCATGAATAAGCACATGCAAGTTTCTGTGGCTGCCTCATCATACATTTAAATATGTGTATATGCAGTTATTCAGCTATATCATGGAATCAAGGAATTCACGGAATGTAAATAACGACTTAGACGTCATACCATGCCGTTCATTACAAAAGTTAAACCATTTGGCTAATTCAGTCACATGCCTAACCTAACCCAAGTCAAGTGAACACTAGGGAGTGTAACAACTCATTCATAAAAAATCTAACTGGTCATGAATAATGAACTTATATGACTATATAAGCTTCTATGGGTTTTAGACTATGTACAATGCTATAGCTATGCTTTAAAGCATTTGGGCTCCTAGTAGCTTCCCATGAAAAGACATATACGCGAGTATACATAAGTGCAACCCTCATTTAAAATCTAAGATCGAGGTTATGCCTTGAGGTTTGTCAAAACTACTTGGAGTTAGCCATCAATCGACTAACAGGGGGTAAGAATAATGGCATTATTAGCCTTACGGATATGCGTTGAGGTTTTCCAATGCATTTGTCTCAAAAGGTAATTGTGGAGGTCCGGGGAACTCTTAGTACAGTTTTATCTTCTACCATGGGCATTCTGGCTTCTACACTTGGAGTTAATGGTTAAGGAGATGTTGGACAGGTGTAGACCGTCACCCCAGGAGGTAATGAGGTGATGCATGTGGTATAACAATTCTAAAGTCTGTCAGGTTCTTTATTTCATCCCCGTTCTAGGTATGTTGGGGTTCATTCTAGCCAAAACATTACCACTCAACATCACAATTAACAATTCGTATAATAGAAAACAAGTAATGCACTGCGCGGGCAACAATGACGAAAATGGGGAACGGTAGGCACACTTACACAAAGTTCAACGAGGCCATACCACTAGGATTTAATCTTTCAAGCATGCATACGAAAATATCCCTTAATTTACTCAGGCAATTTAGACTTCACAAAAGGAAGGTATCATTTAGTAGAGTCATCAATCATGGCAACAAATCTCCAATCATTCCTTTCCTAGTCTATTACAAATGATTCTATCGATGTACACATCTTAGCACATACACATTACAAGCAGTATTTCGACACACATAGTATAAAGGCATATACTTGTGAACCTAAACTCATTCATCATTGCTAAAGGAATGCAAGTCCTTTGGTGCAAAGTAAAAACTAAACTCGACAGCCAAAAAGACATTAACATTTTAAAATATTAAACTTCAAAGGTGGAAAATAACTCATCCATCTTTAGGCTCTTCTCTACCATCTCTAAGTACATCTGCTCTCTCTATTGTAGGGCTCGAGGAGCAATCCGTACATAGGGGCAAAGAATAAGCTTGAAAAAAGGTTTTCAACCATTCGAGTTTAAATCAACGTGCTTTAACTTTTGATTGCCCTATCAGGGCGCACGAATAAAACATTTGCTAGTTGAACTATCACTTAGCTCACACGAAAATGTGCAAGTTAACTGGGTTCACATTCTAGCACACAATTTACCATTATCCAATTGGCTTAATCAAATCACAGAAAAGTCAATCAGTGAAGTCAAATAGCACGTTAGGAATGCATTGCACCAATGGAGCACCCACAACGTCACCTCAAGGTGTGGGGAGCCATTTAGCTCCTATACTAACGCGTAACTTTTCCCTTTTAATCAATCGGCCTACTCGAGCCACACATAACTAGCTAAATGCACTAATGTCCACACAAAACCCACTTTTGTGCACAAGGCATGCATATAGCACATCATCACAGACGCATTCCTAGATAACTATATGAAATGCAAGACTGAGGTCGTAGCCTATGGTCGCAGGACCTTACTCTGATACCATCTGTAACAGCCCCAACCCCTAAGGTTAGGAGCATTAACGACTTCTTAAATTCCTACTTAAATTCTGGGGCAAAATGGACAGAATTTTGCCTAAAAACTAACCATTTCCCGGGCTTAAAGCCTTATATTAAATCCATGCAATCAACAGAAGTGTAAAGAACTCTAAAGTAAACTCAACGACTACACGCCGTAGTCCATAACTCAACGAGCCACTCGCTTAGAGTACACCAAAAAATATAGTTCAATAATAATGAAAGAAATAAAAGATACAACCTAATAGATCACACATCCAAAGTACTAGGATTTTACATCCCAAAGATATACAACTTAAACAAACGATGATTAGCTAATCAGACAGTTGGCTCACATGGCCATACAAAGCGACTTCTAAACAATAAGCATTACATGAACTAGAGTACTTAGTTTGTAAGCATTACAAATCTAGGATACATTATGCTCCATTATTAAGTACGTAAATCCACGTCTATATGTGCATGCATGACGTCTTTTCAAACAAGGGTACACTCCAATTCGGCGTGAGTAGATTGACTTCTACCTGTCATAATAAAACCCGGGAAAAGGGGAAATAGTAATGGCATGAGCTACCACACGCTTAGCGAGTATTTCCTGACTCCTTAAAAACCAAAACCGTTTGCAGGCAATAATAATAAGTAGCAGACACACACATTTGTATAATACTATCATATCAGACAGTGATTAACCCCCAGGAAGATTCTTCACCCCTAAACTTCATACTAGTTAATCAAGCTCATCCTAGAGCCTTAAATGACCAAACTTCCTTACTAATCAATAATTTAGGCATATAAGTAAGCAAACCACAAGGGCAGTGTAAAACACATTCAAACACATATTTAGAAAGCGCAGTGATTGAAGATATATTCAAAGAATAGTTCATAAATCACACTAGTCTCTCCAAGGCTCATATACTTTCTTAAAAGTTCCTAAGGTACCCACATTGGTAATAATTCAAAATGTTTTCTCATATATCAAGAAAATATCTTTATATTTAGGCATAAAATCATACAAGGTGCAATTTATGCTTTGGCTGTGTCTTTATATTCAGGCATAAGATCATACAAGGTGCGATTTATGCTTTGGCTATGTCTTCACTTATGATAGACGCTTAAACACATGTAGTAATAATTATGCAAGGAACTTTCTTTCATAGGATATGCAAACTGAGAACTTATATGCTCGATGCATTACAACGATATAGCCATACTTTACTTGAAATTTCATTCAGCTATACTTGGAATCTCATTCATAAGATATGCATAGAATGTGCACAGAAACCTTTCTTTCCTTTTCTTGAAAACACTTTGCTTAGCCTCTTAAGGCGCATATTCTTTTAAAAAGAATCTCTTTCGTATTGGTCCTCTAATGACCCTTATAAGCTTTTCGAATCTCATTCGAACTGGCCTCTTAATGGCCCTGAAAAAATCTTCTTTTTTTTTATTTTCCTGAAATACTTAAAATGGTGAAATGCCAACTACTTTTCTTACTTGTTAGGAAAATGCTTTGGGCATAAGATCAACATAATATGTAGGTTGGGTGAGATCTATTCTCAACCCCTAGTGAGACTATTGCTGGCACTAAGCTCTTACTCCCGGCATGGCAACGTAATTGGACCTTAACCCTCGTCAGGGTCTCTAGGGTTTCCCACTACCGGCACTACTCCCTAGGCTAGGGATTCCCCCGTTCAAGCATGTTCACTCTCATCTTATTGTCCCTAAGCACATTATCTTAGCCAATTTAAAGCATATGGCCATCGTGGCTAATAAGTTTACTGTCTCTTACAGCAAAGTCATTTATCATGCAACTCACTCCTTTTAAAATCCTTTAGGGATTCCCCCGTTCTAGTAGGTTCACACCCTTGGGATTCCCCCGTTCTTACAGGTTCACTCCTATGGGATTCCATCATTCTTGCAGGTTCACTCCCATGGGATTCCCCCGTTCTTATAGGTTCACTTCTAACTAAAAACTGTATTCGTATAGTTAAAAGTAGGCCAGCGTTCACTAATAGTTATGGCCACTATTATTTTTGACCCAAGGAAACCTTCTTTTTCAAAATTGCACCTTCACACACATGATAAAGTTTTAATGACATAAAAGGAGAGGGGTTCACACGTAACAGATTCAAACACTTCACAACTTGGTAGAAACTGTTCAATAAGGCACATATGGCTTCGTAATCCACACGATTACGGTCAATCACAAACCAGACTCACTCCTCACACAACAACGATCACAAAGAACCTCAAAACTCTCCTTAGTTCATCATCAAACTATCCAACTAGCAACTCAGTCTTAATTTTGCAATCATAGCATTTTATCACAAAGGTCATAATGAAATATTAAATAGCGACATATAAACTTACTGAGCAAGCAGCATCCATCCAGCGGCACATTACGGCATATATAAACATATGTAGTTCATTAACTTAAATAAGGCCCTCAACTGCCCGAAATGAACAAGAAGGTATGAAACTAACTTGCATTCATGACTCACGATTAGGGAATAAGCATGCCCATTCTATGTCATTTTCGAAAGCCATTCTTAAGCATGAATCAACTGACTTAACTTACATTGATTCAAGCATTCTTAAGTCATTTCGAAGACATTTTCAAGATGAATTAACTAACTTAATAGGCATCGATTCGAAACACTCTTAGGTTGTTTTAGAGCCACTTTCAATTATGAATTAATTAACTTAACAGACATCGATTCAAAGCATTCCTAGGACGTTTTGATGCCATTTTCAAGTATGAATTAACTAACTTAACAGGCATCGATTCAAAGCAGTCTTAGGACATCTCAAAGGCCATTTTTAGGCGTGAATTATTGAATTAGCATGCATCGATTTAAAGCATTGTTGGGATTCTCAAACATAAATTAACTAACTTAACATGCATGAATCCCGAAATCAGTATCATCATTATAACTACGCAATTACCATTCTAAATTCTACAGATACTGATTACTAACTCCGATTCAGACATGCATCAACTAAAATTAGTAAAATTCGGTGAAAATTAATAATAATTTAGGAGGCGAGAAACACCCACCTAGAATCCAAGCTAAGGACTCGATTTAGGGTTTGGTTTGGGCACATCTGAGTCATGTCCCTCCCTCCTACTCCTGCTTTGTCCTCCTTCCTTCCTAGCGTTCTCCCGGCTTCAAATCAGATGCCACTAGTAGAAGTGGTGATGGCTGAGGGTTACGGAACCCTAACCCTCGAGTCCCTGATCTTCGTGGCCCTTTTAGTGGTCGCCAGACTCGAGCCCGCCAGTGGGGACACCTTGTTGCCGCCAGACTTGCCATTGTTGATGCCTAGCAAGCAGTCCTCCTCCTCTCCCTCAACGCGCTCCCTCACTCATACTCGATCTCCCCGTTTGGTCTTACCGGGTATGGGTCACGGCTGCGGTGTGAGCCACGGTGGCACCGCCACCGTCGCGGCTGCGCATCAACCCTCTCTCTCTCTTCTCTGGTCTCTTCCTCAACCTTTCTTTCTCTCTCTTTGTGTGGCTCTCGGGGTTGGGCTGCCGAAAAGCCCCCTATCACGATTCAAAAACCAGAAAGGGGTTTCGGCTTTTTATGTTCTTTTTCCTTTTTTTTCTTTTTTTTGAGGTCTAATTTTGCTGTTTAGGTCATTGCTTAATATCACTTAATAAATCGACCCCGGTGCTAATCAGTCTAGCCTCATTCAATCTCAATCCTTGAACATTCTTACTCAGGTTACCTACTATACGTAATCACATCTTAGCTACCTAACTAACGAATTCACTAATTTTTAACGAGTGCCTAATTTTATGAAATTGCATAATTAACTAGGAAAAATTAATAAAAGCCACTCACATAATTATTACACCCAATTATCACACAAAAATTAATCTAATATAGCTAAATCAATCAAATAAGTTAATACAAATTATTAACTCAAACGATTAGCCTAAGGTTGGAAACCCCGACTGTTACAAGTTCGAGGAAGTTTCTTGCAATAGAAAAATTTACTCCTAAGTATATGTTAGTCTTTAGCTTCCTCTAAAAATAAGTTTTGAAATATTCGTTCCGCGATCAATTCTTCTTTAACTTCCTTTGCTTTTTCTTCTTTTTTTTTTCTCTATTAAACTTTTTCAATCCCAATAGCTTTGGATGATATTAGATGCGTGGCATCATATTCACTTCCCTACTGTCGACTTTATTGCCCACCTAGTTGGTAGATTGTGTCTGAATAATAGATTTGAACATATGGAAAAAATAACAAAATTGCCATTCAAAAAAAAAGCACAAAATTGCTTGTCAAGTTCACACACAAAAATTAATGGTAAGAAAAAAGAAAGAAAAATTTGCTCCCAAGTACAAGAAGGACCACCAAGTGCTGCCATTTATTCCTCTATGCCACCAGTTGCCAGAACAAAGAGAATGTCTATAGACTAAAGAGTCGAGTGAGCATTTTCTTTCATGAGAAGTGTATTGCATCTAGCTATTCATTCTTTATACACACCATTGTTGTATGATTTAAGAGTCCAATCATAGCACTTTGTTGGAGATTAAGGACTTCCTTTAGGTACGTAAGAAATGACCTGATTTCCTTGAGTATTGCCCACTAGATCAATAGACAAGAACAATCGGTGGCTACTAGAGTCACTGTTGAATTCCATGTTCTAGACCCGAATCTCAAGTGATTGTGAGACAGCCATGAGAGAGAGGCAAAGATGGGAGAGTTTAGTTTAGGGTTAGTGTATACTAACTAATTCCCGAAACCCCTCTTTATGTAGGTTTAGGTTATATAACACCCACCACTTAGGCGGCTTATGTAGCCGGCAACCCTAATATAATTAGGGCTGGCTAAGAGGTCCCACTCAGCCATGTAGGCTGCAAACCACATGTCTCTCCATGAATCACAACTCTTCAGGACTCATATCAGGAATGGGATGCTTACCCAAAAAGTACTCAATGGTATTATATTAAGTCACCATCTAACTAATATAATGCTTTTATGAAATAGGATGCCCCAAATCATCCTGTACATCACCAGTGGCATGTCTAGTCCCTTATGTCATATGATGTATTATATGATTAAATACTGAATATGATCACCTGGGCTGATTTAGTGAAGATGGATAGATTTTTCTTTAAACACTCATGACATTTCATCTTAGCTTAACTGTTTTCCTAAAATGCTCCTACTGAATAGTATACATCATGACCCTTAAGAAACACACTAAGGTAGCATCATCAAGCTTCGACTTCATATCATGGATTTAAGTTGAAAGATCATCATTCGTAGGGTAATATAGTGACCAGAGATAGGGAAGTTAATTATCACTCTACGCATGGGTCGTCTTATAAGCATGCACAGTATAAAATATTTATCATGCAATAGCTTCCACATAAATTGACTCGCCATTCTATATGCCATAGAAATCGTCAGTCTAGATTTTTACCCAAAAAATCTAACCTGAACCACTATATCAATATATTAAATATTAATTTCGACACTCAAAATTCGATTTTTAAGGCTTCAATATGAAATCCTATTTCATGTTTGACTCCCTCGAGTCTGATCTTAGACTTACTAAGGTGACTATATTTATTTTATTCGTACGCTTCTAGCATGAGTAATCAATATTACACACTTAATGCCAATATGATTTAGTCTCATCCTATATGCAACTGAAGCATCATGGCAATTGCCTGTGTGATTAGGCCAATCAGAAGTCTATGACATTTCAATATATGTGACATTTCAATATGCCTAACATGCGATAGTAAAACATGAGCATTCAAAAAGAAACATCAATCTTTACATAAATGCTCTTTATAAAAGAAACATGTCCATCATACAACATGATACATCTAAGTACTAGAGCTTATGATTTCCTAGACTTAACATATGAGTTTCGAATGCATCACTAGGAAGAGGCTTAATCAAGGAAACAACAACCATCCTGTTGGTGTGTATATACTTAATAACAATACCCTTTGTATCTATGGTGACATGCCACACAATCTGTCTCCATAGTTAGCAATGTTATGTGATTTTGCTTCTTACTGCACCATGACATGGCTATCCCACCCATGGTGAAGACATATCCTAAGGCTGACTAAGACTCATTCGGATCACCACTCGAATTGACATCTAAATATCCTCTGAGCTTGAGGACTCCACCTTGGTAGCAATGGATGAAAGTTAGCAATACCATGAAGGTAGTTTCTAAATCTGGTTTCCTCCTGAATATTGAAATTTTCAGCAATTAATGAAATAAAACCCTAATTTTTTACTCCCATTCCCGTGGTCTACTTCCTCTGGCGCTAAAACATCTTCCTTTGACTCTCCATTCTCAGTCACATTCCCTTTCCATTTGCTCCGCCAATTCTTCGTTCTTAGTAAGCAGAAACCTTTCCCTTTCCATTCTTACTCCCATCTACTCCATAGTCTGGCTGTTTGAAGACTTGGTGACCATTGATTCTGACAGAAGGGTGAAATTTCGATTAGTTGATTGCAGGTTCTCAAGTTTGTCTTTCCCTTTTGCTTTTATGAAATTTGAGTGACTAGAGCTTGTTTTTTATGGGTTGCTTAACTAATATGGTGGAAACCCTAAAGAAATCTTACTCGCTTTCAAGATTTGGGGGGGTTGGGTGGGGGTGGGCCATGGAAGATTCTTTGAGTGTTATATGGCAGTTGTCGGTTTTGTGATTTGCAAGGATAACAGTCACAGTTTAGAGATGAGCATGAAGAGGATGGCGAAAGATTGCAGGAATTAGTTCTAATCTTGGTCCTCATAGCTCAGCAACACTTTATCTATTTCTGAATATAACTTATCCCTTGATATGGTAAAATCTGAAAACATATACACTGATACGGGGCATATTTACATTGCTACAGGTTCTAACCTCAGTCATATTGGCTTTTCTTCTTGACATACACACTCCTTGTCCTATTTTGGTCAGAGATCTATCATTAGGTTCAGTGTTTCAGTCCTTTGATTTTTACCATGCTTATTTTCAATTACTCAAATAAATAGTTGAAACATCATAACTAACTTAGCTTGCTAGAGGTCTACCTGCTGACAAGCTGAGGATCTTTTATGCATTGATAATTGCAGGAATTTACTTCATATAGGTCTGTTGCATCTAATATTTGATGCATATAATATGTTTCCTACCTATTCTTGGGTTCATTTCATTACTCCTATTCATACTGTCATATTATGTTTTTCCAACTCTTCATTTTGCCTCACTTACCTATGATAAACACTTGATTCCGCAGTTTTAGAATATGAAAACTTGGCCCTTCACTTTAGACCAAAAGCAAAAACTTCCCATAAAATGAGCGAATATGATACCTAGACACTTTGCCCTTTTGGGATACATGCGGCTTAGTCCAAGTAACATAGTTGTCGTAGCTGGTACCAAAGTCATTACCATTCTCATGTCAATAGTTTAACGGAAGTCAGTTTAGGGTCATCGTTTTGCTATATTTTTTCCTGAAACAGATTGGTTCATTTCAAGGGGGTTTGGATGAAATTCTTAGAACATGATAACTTACAAATATATGCTTTAGGTTTGCATCTGGATTTTCATTCGGCTGGATGACAATGACATAGTTGAATTTCTCGGGAGGATTTTTATTGCAGGTTTGGTTTTTCTAAGTCATGAAAAATGGACTATTTGGTTTTGTGACCATGTATTCTTTAAAGTTCAAAATTGCTATACTTATTAACTTGTTAGCATTGTCAGGTATCTCATTTGTCGCTGCATTGGGTTTCTTGGTCTATGGAGGAAGGTAGGACTTCTGGTCTTGCACTCGTGCAAGTTTGTTACAACATTATATATCTGATTGTTTTCCATGTGTGCCATTTTTGATGTCTTATATACTGTGCAGATTATTTGTAATGCTGAGACAATTTCCAATTGAATCAAGAGGGAGAAGACAGAAGTTATATGAGGTTTGTCTGTCGTCCAACAATTCAGTCCCATGCATTAGATTCTTCACTATAACCACTTTTTGTTTGAACTAAAAATCTTGCTGTCACGTAAACTTTTCAATATGTTTAAGTGCCTAGCTTAATTGTCATCTACCTCTTTTGTTATATAATCCTAGGCAGCCAACAGTAGAAATCTAGTATTTTAACAAGAATAATCTTTTTGAAGTTTACGGGTAAAATTGCATATATCCAACCCTCCCCACCTCCCCTAAAGGTCTGGCCGATTAAATTACCATATATAATTAGCAACTGTGAAAGGGAAACATTAGAAGGAAGATTGAACTCTTAGGTGTGGCCTTTGTACTTTATAGGTTGGTTCAGTCACCGCTGTATGCTTCACTTGTTTTCTTATAAGATGTATTGTGGTAAGTCTATTGATCTTTACTGAATGTTGATCTGAACAAATTTTTCTTTTCATAAATGTCGGCCAAAGGGCTATCAACTCACTGGTGTGTCCATAGCCATTCGTATGGATTCTGTTATAACAAACTTGGCTTGGGCCTGATCCAAGTTCCTACCCCCTTGGGACCCACTCTTACACACGCTTGGGGCCCACTCTTAGTAGTCTTTTAGTTTTCCAGTCTTCAGATGTCTGAGTTTTTACCCCTAAACAGCCTTGAAGCTTAGTGTCACACAAACCCTACAGTTAACCAAGTCTTCAAGGCAAATTTCATTAGCATTAAACAGCACAGTTTCTAGCTGGAGGTGTCCTTGCCTCAGTTGACAGTTTTGCATAAGATGCAAAATAAAAAATTTTGTTGTTAGCTTTGTAATGTGATGATGATGATCGCCCTAAACATTTCATGGCAAGTGTATTCTTGCCCCCTTTGATTTGTGATGTCTAATGATTATAGTAAAACCCAATGATTATTTGACTCAAATTGCACCTAACCTTCATGTATTTACAGAACACTATTAATTATGCCATTCCTTGAGCACTATTAATTTTGCCATTCCTTGACAAGCTTATGGGATACACCTCTAACACAAAGAAGAGGACTTTAATCCCACATGGATCCAATCCAATTCAAGCCTTTCATGAACAGTCAAAAAATCAATCAAATATTAAGCAATTGTGTTATATACTCTCCTACTTTAACTACCTAAGTTATGATTCTCATGAAGCTATGTTGAGCCAATGAGGCATAAAGTCTCTGATTGGCCTCTTTTAAGAATGTGAAACTGGTCTTTCCAGGAACCACTTTTATTTTTTGTGTTTCACATGCTGTTGTTGTAATGCTGTTGACCTTACGCAGATTTTTGGTTCTCCTGGAGTTTTAAAATTTTCTCCCTAGAATTATACAACACCTATTAAAGAAATGTATACATATAATCATATGATGGGTTTTTCATTTCACCTTATGCACCTATACATGTGGGTTTGAATGGTTGATGTTATTTTAGATCCTGAATGTAACACATTCACAACTGGGATGTCATAACAGTGATGCATGGAATAGAACAGATGCTATTTTAGACATTGAACTAGGGAAATTGATTTAGAGACAAGCTACAGTTACCAGGCATAGAGGATAAACCAAGAATTAAGTAGAGCATGCCTACCAAGGAAAGATTATATTTTAGACGAGCCTAAATATTGGCATCATCTTTTGTTGTGTAGTGATCGAGTGTTCATGGTCTCATGTTTGAGGAGCGACTTGTTTTCTTTTTGGTTTCATTTCTTTTCATTGTGAATGTCACACCTCCCGTATGAGATTTTGTACTCTGTAGTGAATCAATGTCCTCTTCAAGATGATTAGTAGCATCTAGTAGAGGATCAAAGGAGTTTTTGCTTAATGACTTTATAACTATTTGAATTTTGTTTTTTCAAATGCAGCATCTAAGATTGATATCACAAAATTTCACCATCATAAAATTAATATTTAATTTGGATTCAAAGTTCCTTATCAATGACGATGTGATTCTTCTGACATCAATTTCAAACCAATTCAAACTAACTCTTAACCTTCTATTGTTTAAACCATTGTCACTATTTTCATTTGGACTAACCTTATATGATAATTAGGTACTAGCTAATAGCTTATGTTAATTACCGATTTTTATTTGCAAGTGGCTTTTGATAGCTCTTGTATTTGATAAAATGGGACACGATAAATCAAGAAGAGACCTAGCGATGAACAACTCCGTCCGAGTTGTAGACAGGAGACATCCAAAAACTCAACTAAAGAATTTGCATTGATCACATACGAAATTAATTGGAAAAGAATTTAATAAAAGTGGTTAAATCTTTTAGTAAAGTTGATGCAGAGGGGGTGTAGCTCATATGGTATAGTGCTCGCTTCGCATGTAAGAGGCAAAGCTTTTGAGAATATTAAATGAGTTGCAATTACTGAGCTCGCTATGGATATTACGGACATTCCTAGGAAACTCTTCAAGCCATGGCAACTACCTTGCCCTGATCAAACTCTTCCAAATGCTTTCTGATGTTTAATATAATGATGGAAAGTACTACTGCTGTTTCTCTGGTTTTGATCGTTAATGAGTGACTGTTTACGTTATCGTGTTAAAGAAGTCATATTTAGGTTTAGTAATTTGTAATGATGTTTGTTTACTTGTTATGTCGTTTTGTCTTACTCTTTCATGGCTTGTATTTAGTAATTTGTAATGATATTTAGATTTAGTAATTTGTAATGATATTTTGCTTCTCTTCCTTTTCTTGCATCCATGGTTTGTATGTTTTAATTGCACGTTGAAGTAAGTTGCATAACTTTGTCCAAGGATCCAACAACCATCATATAAACTTAGTCATTTTTAGCCTCATTATTCTAGTTTTTTCAAGGTGTACGAGAAATGAGTGAATAAGTAGTTAATTGAACTTGGATGTATTTAGAATCTGGAGTTATTAGATAAAATATGTTGTTGACTTACTTATGAATCTTGAATCGTTGGTCCATGACTGTATTGCTCTTGATAATAATAGAACTCAATTGTTTTTTGGTCAACTCTTAGCTCGTACTATATGCAATTCAGAATTCTTCAATTATCTTGCCGCCTCCTTTATCCTCTCATTTGTTGGTTATTACTAGATGGTATTTGTGTGGGTACTGCAGTATATGATTATTTGGAAAGAGTGCTTGGTGTTGTTTTGCCTTAGATCTTGTTTCCTCTTACAATTCTGACGGTGTCTTGTCAGGTCCTTCTTACCTGTCCAGCGATTTGGTGAGTTGAAGTTGCTTCATATTTTGTAGGTGAAGAAATCTAAAAGGTTCTGCAGGTATCTTACTCCCTTTCTCTCATCCTCTTTTCCTTGTATGAAATCTAAGTTGAATATGGTCTTTCTTACTAACTTTCTTAACCATCCAGCAAATTATCAGGATTTTTTAACCATTGTAAACATCATGTTCATCCTGCCATATTTTTTTGTATATGACTATGAAGATATTTTTTCAGTTGAATTTGGTTTAGCTATGTCTTTCTATATCGAAATTTATTTCCTTCTTTTCTTAGTTGGCGTTTGGACTTTATTCAACATAGCATTAGAGTTAGAAGAATTAGGCAGCAATGGCTACCATTTTTAAGGATAGTAAATATGGTAAATGTAAAACACGTATGACTTTCCAAACTGAGGTATTGTCTGATATGATTCTATAGCAAAGAAGCATAAGGAAACTTATTAGGAAAATAGAGGAGATAGAATGAAACTTCAAATTTGCTTCATAAAATGGAAAAATTCGAAGGAAAATTTCAGACATGAACCCATGTATATATAACTATAATCATATTGTTTTCTTATGATTTATGAATGCCAACGATGATAACAACAAATAATATACTCCCTTTTTTGAAAAATATAAAATAAGACAATTTAAGTAGTAATTTTAAATGAGGCCAAATAGGGGAGTAGAGAAAGGCAAGTGGTAGGTAGGTGATGAATCTGTTTGATTTAATTATTAGAACCGAAGCTTTGAATGTCTTGTATTATATGAAGAGCGAGAGTATCTTTGAATGTTTGATTCTAATTCGAATGTTGTAGATTGGCAAGAATAGGATTAACCATTTAGTATGTGATGATGTTATCCTCATAATGTTGTCTTCATAATGTTATTTTGATGTAGTGATTATGTTTTTTTTCCCTTTTATTTACAGTTTTGTGAATCATATGTATGAATTAAGTGTATAGGATATTCCTATGCAAATAATTCTTTCATAAAACTTAGAATACCCGTTCAAGAATTTACACGTAAAGAGCCACTTTAACAATTTAGTCTATGATATTGCACGTAGCATCTTCATATCACTAAGTTGATTGAAAGATGCTGCAAATGATATCTATACTTAGATTGTTGACAGGAAAGTATGATAAGTGTAAATTCTTGGATTGTCCAAGTTAGATAGTTTGGGAACCTATGATATTTGATTGTTTGGCTACAAAATCATTGGATATTTAGAGCAAATTTTGGTCAATATTTCCTTAATGTTCTTTGGGTGTGGTTTTGAAGATTATAGTAATTCCTATGGCTCATCTTCAAAATTCATGCTTGGAGAACTAAGGGGAAATGTTGCCAAAATTTTATCCTCAATATACAATGATTTAGCTTAAATAATTGAATATCATAGGAATCCTGAATGGGTTTAGGACCACCAACCTTTGTAGAAGGGGATTACGTGATACCATGTCATGGCATATGTGCATGTAATATGTTTTCCAGATTTGATTAGTATTTAATTTCTAAATTATATTCGTCTCTCTTGGGATATGTCTTAGAAAAACCATTGTTGCTTTTCGTATGCAATAATGGGGACTAATCGTAATTGGATGTATAAAAGACTGGATGATAATTATCTCAATGAGGAGTTTGTGGAAAAAGTAGATGAATTTATTAAGGTTGCAAGTGAAGAAGAGCATTTTAAGAAATATGGGAAGCTAAAATGTCCTTGTGATAAGTGTTGGAATGTGCCATATTTAGATGAGGATACCGTCAAATTGCACATTTATAAGAATGGATTTCGTCCTAATTATTACAAATGGACTTATCATGGTGAACTGAACATGGAGTTGGGAGTTAAAAGTGGGATGTTTACTTCAAATAGGATTGAAGATAACTCCATAAGGGATATGGTTATGGATGCATTTGGTACTATGTCTTCAGATTGGGTTGAAGAGGGGTCGAGTAATGTAGAAGAAGATCCAAATCCGGATATGAAGGCCTGCTTTGAGATGATAAAAGCGGCCGAGAAGCCATTATATGATGGGTGTCAATGATCCGTTTTATCGGTGGCTGCAAGACTAATAAATCTTAAATGTGAGTATAACATCTCGTATCGAGCAATTGATGGCTTTGCCTCGTTGCTTAAGGATATTTGTCCTGATGATAATAAGAAGACTGAGACATTTTATGCTACCAAAAAGGTACTTGTTGGTTTGGAAATGCCACATCAAAAAATATATGTGTGTCCTAAAGGGTGTACGTTGTTCTGGAAGGATGCTGCACATTTAGACAAATGTAAAGCATGTGATGCACAACGGTATTGTAGCAAGACATTGAAAGGTAAGCTTATTGCGAAGAAGCAGATGATATATTTCCCTCTCACTCCAAGATTACAAAGACTTTATGCTATGAAGAATGTAGCTAGGGAAATGAGGTGGCATTCAGAAAACTAGCATGTTAATGGCACACTTGCACATCCGTGTGACGGAGAGGCATGGAAACATTTTGATGCTACCTTTTCAGAGTTTGCTTCTAAGCCTCACAATGTTTGCCTTGGATTATATACAGATGGTTTCTCCCCATTTGGTTCATTTGGGCAAACCTACTCTTGTTGGCCAGTCATTCTTATACCAAACAATTTGCCACCTTGGTTGTGTATGAAGCGGCAATACATGTTCTTGAATGTACTTATTCCTGGACCAAAAGCACCTAAAGGGAACTTTGACATCTACCTGCAACCTCTTATTTTGGAGTTAAAGCAGTTGTGGTTCATTGGAGCACAAACATATGATATGTCTAGGAAACAAAACTTTATAATGAAGGCAGCTGTCATTTGGACCATAAGTGACTTCTTCACTTATGGCATGTTTTCTGGATGGATAACTACCGATAGATTATCATGTCCTTACTATATGGAGCAAACGAAGTCATTTCGGTTAAAGCATGGCAGAAAACACTCGTGGTTTGATTGTCATCGTCAATTTTTTCCACATATGCATGTGCTCAGAAAGAATAAAAGCGCCTTTTATAAGAATAGGGCTGAACATTCAAAACCTCCACCAAGACTGAACAGACATCAAGTGTGGGATCATGTCTCAAAAATACCCAAAACTACTGATCATTCTGGAAAGAGCAGCATGTATGGAATTTCTCACAATTAGACAAAACAGAGTATATTTTGGGAACTACCTTACTGGAGACACTTATTGATTTGACACAATTTAGATGTCATGCATATAGAAAAGAATGTGTGTGAACAAATACTCCACACAATCATGGATGTCAAGGGTAAACAAAAGATGATATCAATGCAAGGAGAGATTTAGTTGAGCATTGTAAGCGTAGAAAGTTACACGTGCAAACAACTGAGGTGGTTGGGGGGGAAAGGGTGACAATGCTAATGGCCCCATCTATCCTTAACAAGGAACAAAAGAAAGTCTTGTGTGAATAGACACAAAACTTGAAGTTTCCTGATGGTTATGCATCTAATCTGAGTAGGTGCGTAGATTTACATGGTAATAAACTGTATGGGATGAAAAGTCGTGATTATCACATTTTTATGGGGAGATTGTTGCCAATTGCAATGAGGGAGTTCCTTCCAACCAATATATGGAAGGCACTTATAGAGCTTAGCCAATTTTTTAGGGATCTAGGCTCTACACAAACTCACATTGATGATATAGTTCGTTTGAAGAAAAATATTCCTGAAATTCTTTGCAAATTAGAGAAGTTTTTTCCTCCTTCTTTCTTCAACGTTATGGAGCACCTTCCAATCCACTTGCCTTACCAAGTTAGAGTCGGTGGACCAGTTCAGTATACATGGATGTACTCGTCTGAAAGGTAAGTCAAATGCAATGGCGTCATTGTTTTTGACATTATTTGTATGTTAATTTTTAATTATGCTAATGATAATCTAGGTTCCTTCATTACCTGAAAAAAAAGTGGGCAATAAGGCTCGACTGGAATCCTCTATTTGCATGCGTATCTCACAGAGGAGATATCAAACTTCCTCGCTTATTACTTTGGAAACAATGTTGACACGAAGGCTAGAGATTTGGGTCGAAATGTTATGATTGGTGTGGATGAAGAGGTTAATCCTGATTTTCCTTCTATATTCTCTGAAAAGGTTAGATATGCAACATCCAAGGGAGCATCTAAGTATTTGGACGCTTAGGATTATGATGTTGTCTATCAATATGTCTTATCCAACTGTGAGTTGTTAAGAGAATATGAACGGTACGATTTCTATTCTTAATTTTATGTGTGTTATATGAGTTATCATTAATTGGTAGATAATGTTCTAGAGTCATATCAAGTTTTGTTTAATTTAATAGGATTTTTGAGCAAGACATGCTGAGATCGCATCCAAATATTCGCCTTCAAGATGTTTGGAATAAGTTTGGGGCTTGATTTCCTGATTGGTTAAAACACTATGTAAGTCATTTGTTTAATTATATAACATAATTCACATTAAATATAATATCTGAAAATTTATGTAACAAATGATTCATATTTATAGGTATTGAACTCCAACGGCATAGATGATATAATTAGGGCTCTTACAATGGGTCCTAAGAAAGAAGTGTGCACCTGGAAGAACTATTACATTAATAACTTCAATTTTCATACTTATATGTACGGAAAGGATAGGTCTACTATGAATTATGCAGTGTGTGTTAGAAGTGCCGATGGAGTGGAATACTATGGCGTTCTACAAGAAGTCATTGAGGTCACTTATGTCGGGACAAAGGGATGTTATAAAATTATATTGTTTAAATGTGATTGGTTTGACTCAAGTAAAGGTGTGAACATCCATGAACAGTACAAGCTTGTTGAGGTCAATCGCACGAAAAAATATCCTAAGTATGATCCATTTGTGTTGGGTGGGCAAGTTCAGCAAGTATACTTTACACCTTATCCAAGCACAAAAAAATGACAAAACAGCCTGGTGGGCTGTGTTTAAAGTTAAGCCAAGATCAACCATTGATGCCTCCATAAAAGACATTGCTTTCCAAGAGGATATGAATGATAACCCCCGAACTCTATTTGAAGTATAGTTGGAAGAAGAGAGAGGGGAGTATGAAGGAATTATTGATGAGGTAGATGGTGATGGACTTGAGGTTGATGTAGAAAAAGGTGATTCTGATCAAGATGAAGATGAAATGGAAGATGAAGTAGAGGAATATGAAGATCAAGATCAATATGATGATGAAGATGAGGATCACAATGTGGACGATGAGTTAGATGAATGACAAAACAAACTAGCTTTTGATGATGGTGCTTATTTTGTAGAAGGATTATCACTAACTGATGATTTAATTAGTTTTGTTGCGCATATGTTTACCTTTATTGTAATATATGTAAGTTTGGATATTTGTCAAATCAGACTATGATATATGTATTTCGATGGCTGGTTCACTAGTATTTATTATTATGTTTTTTTTTTATGATACAACTTCTTGTGTGCTAATAGTTTTTCAGATGGCATCTACTTTACAATTGGAATCTACTTCGATATTTGGTCGAGATAGACAAAGAGGTATAAGTGCTACAGATGTTAAGGGTGGTGGGAACGATAATGCATTGTTGAATTTTGATGAGAACCAATCCCCAACAGAAAATGCTATCGTATCCCATAGCCCTTCTGATAGAACGGGGAACTTAAGTGCTCCACAAATTCTATCCCCTGAAGGTCTTTGGTTAGTATAACTCACAAATTCTAAGTGGTTTATTTGAGTGATTCTCCTGCAAATTTGCATTTGTTGTGCTTGTTACTGCAATTTTAAGTTTCTGCATTTACATCGGCTGCTAGATTTGCAGTTTTAAGTTACTGCAATTAGATGAGGGCAGGGGGACTTGTTTTCTTTTCTTTTTATTTCCTTGACTGGGGGGTGTGGCTATTCTAGTGTAGTGCACTGGAATCAGGAGCTGGATTTGCAGTGCACTCTTACAAATAATATATTGTATGCCTGCGTATGCATCTCTTTTCTAGCAGAAACAGAAACAGAGAACATCTGCATATCTATTCCTTTCATTTCTTTTCTTTTTTGGCATCTGTTGCATTCATGAATAACATTTGTTAGTCTCAATTATTAAAGTTTGCCTTATTTGAATAGGTTTGACAACCAAAAGGTATCCCGTCAAGTCACTAGAAGTATCAAAAGCTACTATAGAGCTCCTTATACTTGTTAGAGGGAAACCCCAGACCATATCAAAAGCTTCTAGTGGAATATATTTAGGGTGGGTAATTTTGTACATCTATTAGGTATTTATGTTAGTTGACCACATTTAGAATACTTATTTCATTTTGTTGACAGGATCGATACCAAGGGGCTCCTGAGCATGCATCCCTTGTCAAAGAAGAATTTTACCGAAAAGGTCAGAATCGCCTTAAAGACTTGGTTTTTAAGGTGAGCAAGAAGAAACCAGATGACCCCATACCTTGGTTGTCCCCTGACATTCGGGAGCAATTGATTCAACATAAGAAGACTTCTAGAGGTTTTCTTAAGAGATCAAGGCAAGCAATGCTGAACAAAATTATTAGGCCAAAAGTTAGGAGTCGTCATACTTTGGGATTAGTATCTGCCGCTAAAATAGCAAAGTGTTTGGTATATAAGGATCCCTAGTCAATTTATGATAAAAATATAAAATGGGTTCAGTGTCTGCTACTAACAAGGCCTAAAATATATGAGTTTCTGATGCATTTTATAGTTATTTTTTTTAAATGTTGGTGTTTGGTGTGTGTTTGTGCTTTCTTTTTTTTTTTTTGTGAGAGGGGGGATCTAATATGTAACTGCTTCAGTGGTCAGCTTTGATGTATCTGCTATTTTTTGTTTTTTTTTTTTTTTGAGGCTGTGAAGGGCTTACTTCTAGGTCAGGTTTTCGATTTTGGATTTGAGCTCCACAACAGCAGTAATCCACAACAAATTACAACTCACTGCACAGTGATGACTTAATTTGGACTTGATTCTAATGTGTTTGTCTCAAATGCCCTAATTCAGTACTAATCCTCTCCAGTCATCTGATCTGAGTTGTAATTTGTTGTGGATTAGTGACAAATAGCAGCCCTTTGCTAAAATGTCTTACTTTATGTTGCGGGGCATAGTTGTAAGGCATAGTGAAGCTATAAGGCATTTATTTGCATAGTGAAGCTGTAAGGCATTACTACTCCTCTCCAGTCATCTGATATGAGTTGTAAGGCTTTTATTTGCATTACTACTGCCCTCCAGTCACCTGATCTGAGTTGTGAGGCATAGTGAAGCTGATGATGTAATGTTGGGTTCTCCTACTACACAATAGCAATTGTGTTGAAAGAAGATATTCACCTAGAAAAACTTGAAGCCATGTGAAAATTTTGGTATTCATTTATTTACACACCATAATATTATGTTTGCTTTTAACTCATGTAGTGCTAAAATTGAGATGGATTTATATTTTGTAAACAGTTGAATGTTTTTAAGTTAGAAACACAATTGGCTTGTAGTAAGAAGATAAAAGATAATTGATAAATAGGTAATATGATCATATCTTGAGGATAGTAAGTTAGAATTGTGATCAAATTGGACTTAAAGTTATGCTAAAGAGAGTATTGAGGCAGAGCTTTAACTTATAAACAAGTATATGCATCTATTTTTGAATTTGATTCAAACACATAGGAGCCCTTTGCTAAAATGTCTTATTTTATGTTGTGGGGTCACCATAATTCTGAGTTCGAATCAGCAATGAAAGACAAACAAATTTCTACTTTGAATAAACTAGCTAGCTCGAAGCCAAAATCTTGTAAAGTCTTAAAAGTGTAGTAGGCTGCATGATTCACTGGTTTGTCTATAGTTGGTGGGTGTAGCCCGATTTTCATATATGTGGTGACTGCTAGCAGATCAGATGACTGGAGAGGAGTAGTAATGATGCCTGTGGTCAAGATCTCCAATCAAGTTTTAATTGAATTAGTGACACTTGAGACAAACATCTACGCAGTAATGATGATTGAGTTGTAATTTGTTGTGGATTAGTGACACTTGACTATTTTCTTAATTTTGTGTTGTATTTATAAAGCGAAAAGCTGGAGAAACACCTACAGCTGCAAAGCTATTTGCTAAGGCACATGTGAGGGCTAAGGATAAGAGTTTCCCAGATGATTAAGCTAAGGTCGTATGGGTAAGTACCTCATTTCCAGCATGAAGGAATTAATCTTCTCCTTAATTCATGAACTTTGTTGAATTACTGTGCTTTGGGTGATGTAATAGTCAAAGGATTTAACTTGAGAGTAGCAGGGGTGTTAATTGTTTTTATGGCACATAAGTTGAACAGATCAAATGACAGAGATTGATGCAAAATTTGTGAAAGGTTAAATGACCCTGGGAACAAATAAGAAAAAAAATGATCGAGGAGCCTAGAATTCTGTTTTGACATGTGTTCTGGGTTTTGTTGCTAAGGCTAAGAGGATCAAGGTAAACCATTAAAGGCTTAAAGCTACTACCTTTCTTTGAGTTTAGCAGAAATTGAACTTGCCCATTTCTTTTCGTTTCGTTTCAACTATGTTTAGCTTGTAAATTAACTGTTCCACAAGTTTGTGTGAGATGGGTGTGTTTAACTCATGCTTCTTATCGAGTAGATTGCTACATTTTGTTTAGGTAATCTTCCTCTTTGAAGTAGCATATGCCTTGGTAAATGCTCATGATTCTACTATTAGCAGACATGGATAGATTTAATTGAATTCCCTTTCTGCTAAGCTTGCTGTTAATCCAAACTACTATTTGCATTGGTTACTGTGTTGTGACGAATCTGAAACTGTTCCAAGGAGGCAAAGCAAATAAATCCAACGCATTACCTTATCTCCCTTTCATCTGTATTTTATGCATCATGCTCTCTTTCTCTCTCCTGTACTCTCATTTACATTTAATTACAGGACAAGTATCAATCACTTAAGATTGCCAAATAAGTGCCCACATCTCAGGAAGATGATGGTCATTTCCTTGAGGCAGCCGGGGGATGGAGTGAGAAAGGCACCATTTATGGACTAGGTAATGCAGTAGAACATTTCTACAAGAGGCCTACTGCTGGGAAGACCTCTACAAAACCTTCATACACCCCTTCTATTGTCTCACAACTCCAAAGTGAGCTAGATTCGACAAAGGCCATGTTGAACTCCACAAAAAATGAACTACAACAACAGCGTCAATCTGTGGAGAACCACTAACGAATGATGGAGGAGCAACGTCGCCAACTAGAGAAGCAACAAAAGATGATAGAGGAGCAAAGACAAATGCTATTAGCCATGCAAGCCCAAATGAAGCTTATGTCACAGATGCAAGAGTTGCCAATTTGATGTACTCATCCACAAGCTCCACTTTTGTGTACATATTATGCAGCTAGCTCAAAAAGCTTTTGGATTTTGGAAATGCACAATACAGCTGCTGGTTAAATTAAAGCTTTTGGGTTTGCAATTAAACATCATTGTGTAGTAGCTCTACCTTTTGGACAACTTTGTTGTAGAAGCTATACTATCATATATATGTTTTAGTTGTAATAGTTTGAGCATTTATTATGCCCCCATTGTGTTATGAAATGCAAACAGAGCATGAGATTGATGTTAAGTTGGTGTATATATACATCATTAGCAATGACCAAATGAAAATATTGTGTTCAGATTAAAATTACAGCTTTGATTGCATCATTAGCAACAACAAAAATCAATTTAGTTTTAACATCTTGAAACTAAATGGCCCAATTCACTCAAAATTTTGAAACTGAATGGCCCAATTCAGTTTCAAGATTTTGAAGCTGAACAGCCCAATTCAGTTTTAAGATTTTGAAACTGAATGGTGAAAATCAGTTTCAAAATTTTGAAACTGAATGACCAAATTCAGTTTCAAGATTTTGAAACCGATTTCAACCATCGGTTTCAAATTTTGAAACCGAACCCCACAATGGAATCAAATACTGGTTTCAAAATTCTGAAACCGAATCACATATTGGTTTCTAATATTGAAACCGACATTGGTTCGGTTTCAGAATCATTTAGAGACTGCCACTCCAGAAACAGAAGTCATTTGGTTTCAATTCGGTTTCTAAAGTCTCTTTGAAACCGTCCTTACTTTGAAACCGAATAGTTCGGTTTCTAAAGGTGAGTTGTTTTGTAGCGCTTTTCTGACACTATGTGTCACTGTTGGTGCTATCCTGCTTTTCATTGGTAAGCAAATCACCAATAATATTTTAGTTACCACATCTAGAAGTATATACTTAAAAAATGGACATTAGACATATTTCTTAAATAATTAAAATATCAAAAACTCTATTATTCATGTTGTATGATCAAAAATTTTGCTAAGCTCATAATAATCATGTACAAACATGAATTAGAAATTCCTATAATTTAATTGCCACATTTTTCCATAAAACAAAACTTATGGAGTACTCCATTGTTTAAGTGATTGACACATTTATAAATATCATAAAGATATTCAATGTAAGCATGTAAAATAAATTTATACGAGGAATTTATATAATTACAAATATGTCATTAACACTTTATTAATGACACATCAACCAAAAAATTCATATTATTATATAAAAATTATTTGTATAATAAAATGAAACAATATTACAAAATATATTAGGATAATAATATGTTACAAAAGAATTTCATAAAAGCCCGAAGAGTATTATATGAAACAAATTTATATAATTATAGCAAACATGAAACATATTCAAATGGCGCTCACAAATAATAAATTGTATTCATAACATTACGAATTTAAATTTCATGAAATGAATTCATAAAATGATGCTAAATCACATAATCAGCTGCAAATATGAAACAAGTTCATATTCATTAATATGGACAAGGAAAAAATATGAAAACAATTAGCAAATTCACAACTCCTCATGCAATTTATGCGTGCGTGAGTGTGTCTGTGTGTGTATGTGTATATATATATATATGTATGTGTGTATATATATATATATATATATATATATATATATATATATATATATATATATATATATATATATATATATATTGATGATTGACGTGAAACATATTCACGTAACAAAATCTTATATAAAACATATTTATACAACATAATTTGGAACATGAAACATATCTAAATATTAATCATAAGTAATTATATAGAACACATCCATATAATATTAGAAATATCAATAAAATGAAGTGAATTCAAGCAAAATTTCTCAATATAATACAAAACACAAAATGAATTCAAATATTGTTCACAAATTATTATATAAAACATGTTTATATAACATTGCAAAGTTAAATTTTATGAAACAAACTCATAAAATAGTTATTTAATTACATAACTAGCATAAAACATAACTTACAACATATAACACATTTAAATCTTACTCAGAAATAACTATATAGAACACATCTATATGGTATGATAAATTTAGATATCACGAAACATATTCACAACAGGTTCATTAATAGCATTTTATAGAATTATATAAAACATATTCGCAAAATGAATTGAGTAGACAATGCTAAAATAATGGAAAATTTAGATCTAACCCTTATGTACTGGGAACACAAAACAACAAAAATAAGGGGCTTTGTGCGCTAGGGGAGGGGGGCTCAGTATTGAAGGAATAAGACTCTAATACCTCATGCCCACATAACCCCCTTTCATTTCTATCCCTCTTTGATTTCTCATGGACTTCAAAACAAACGAAACATCATTAGTCATTCCTTCTTTGGCTTCTCTCTACCCAGAAACGTCTAAGCTCCCCTCTTCACGGCAAGCAGCTGCTAGAGACCACCTCTCAGGCCAGCATTTTATTCTCCTCCTTCTGGTAGCCACCGCCAGAAAGAGGGTTTGTTATGCCGCTATCGGTGCCCCACTAACACCTAAAGGATGCATATCTACTGCCCCTTTCCACTAATCGAAGGCCCATTAGCTTCCGTGACGCTTCCCCGGCTGAAACCAACACTACCAGGTTGTAAATCGGCCACTGTAGGGCTAAAAGGCACTAGACAGATGCCCAAATGCACTCTCACGCTGCAGCGTGTGCATGTCACACACCTATCATTTGAGATTATTTTGTGGTTTCTACGGCAGACTCGCATAGATCAACATGTGTGGAGGGCGACGAGGAAGAAGAAAGCAAAATCACGCTGTCGTGGCAGCGCATGACATACACGTGTCACCCCTCGTGGCGGTTTCTAATACATGAGGCTCAATTTACCATCTCGTTTCCTCCCTTTCACAAAAAAATTCTTCCTTTTCTCCTTTCTTTATTGATATGAGGGTGGTCTCGCTCAGGCAACTAAGGCCTCATTGAGGCTCATCCCACCGCAACCACAAAGGCCAAAGTGGGTATGCGCTGGTCGAGTGGGTCAATTCTCGCGGTTGCTTAGGTGGGCCCACCGATTGGTGAGTTTTTAGGGTTAGGGTTCTTAAGTAAAATAGAGAGCGTAAAAAAATGCTTGCATGAACTTAAATTAGCACAACCACAAACATTAGAATGAATAAATCATTTACACTATTCTAAGTCAATCAAGGCCAATATCAAGCAAGGAGGCTCTGATGCCACTGTTAGAGATTAAGGACTTACCTTGGGTGCGGAAGCAATGAATTGATTTGCTTGAGTATTGCTCATTAGATCAAGAGATAGGAACAATCGGTGGCTACCAGATTCATTGTTGAATTCCACGTCCCAGACCCAAACCTTGGGGGATGGTGAGGCAGCCTTGAGAGGGAGGGAGAGATGGGAGAGTTTAGTTCAGGGCTAATGTAACTTACACTAACTAATATAGGTCTAGGCTATATAACCGCCACCACTTAGGCGGTTTATGTAGTCGATAACCCTAATATAATTAAGGCTGGCTAACACACTCAAATGGAGCTCCATGGTGCAAAGGCAAGCTATAGAACACAATTAGAATAAGTTAAAGAGGAGAAAGAAGTTAATGTAGAATGCAGCACTCTTACTAGTTTGTAGAGTAGATGGCAAAGCAATGGCAACTCATATTGAGCCTACAGTCAGATGATCACTCCCAAATGTTCTTAATCTCTCCTCTTACTCATGAGTAATATATATTATCCATTTCCATCCTGATCGGTGGTTTCTTGTGCTTCACCTTTGTGTTTTCCAATTGCCGCACGTTTTTTTTGGAATAAAACATAATGATTTCATGAATAGTACGCATACTGGCAGTTATAATAAAAATTGTGAATGAACAATTGTATCTAAAACAAAAATATGAAATTGAATTTTCAAATAACTTATACAAATCTTATTGATGTTTGGCTCCAAAAATAATGACGATCTTCTCATGAATCATCTTCGATGACTTTACATCTTTACTTTTGGTGGAGGACCTTACAATCTGCACTATAGCGATTTAAAAATAGATCTTCATTCAATGTCTTAGACCAAACTAATTTAACACAATTGTTATAAAAGAGAAATTAAAACCCCGGTAAAAGGGTAAAACAAAACTCTCACATATGAAGAGACATACGTTATTTGTAAAAAAAACTAGTACTAGACTACTATTGACATGGAAATCAATCAAGACAAGCTTTATCATCGACAAAAGCGTCCATGGCAACCCCTTCAAAAGGGTAGAGACTAGTGTCTTTTTTGGAGGAGAGCAGAGGAGACAAACTATAGAGTGAGTTTAGATAATTATCTACACCTTAGTTGCCGCACGTCTTTAAGGGCTATTTGATTCTAGTCTTTTTGTTCTAGTTGTTTGACTCAACACTTTTTGAACCATTTTTTTAATTTTATTTCCATTTTTTTCTTTTCTTTCCTAAGCATACAACTGCAAAGATTTAGCACACAAACAGATGCATCATTCTAATTATTGTTATGCCCCCAAGTGCTTTCTTAGAATGACATATCCACCATATCATAAATGGCCTAGCAAAATTCTATACTTCTTTTTTGTGGGAATCTGACGAGTTAGCAATTATTGTGAAGTCTTGTCTGATATACCACATAAGCTGTCATGAAAACTTAATACACATTGAAAAAAGACGAAATTATGCTCAAATAGTATCTCAAATGAAAAATATGCAATTTATTGTCAGAAAGCACACGATGTTAAATAACTAGCCCTTTTCATAATTTATATTCATGTTTGTCTCTATATGCGGTGACCTTTGACCGGTCCTCTATATTTCTTTCGCACAAATTAAAGAATAAACGACCTCAACGCATAAATTATTGAAATTTCGGGTTTTCACCATCGTGGATAAATTCTAGTCCATCGCGAAGTGCTGGAGTTGATTTCGGAGATGACTCCATGTTCGGCTTTACCAACGCATCAGTCCAAGCAACCTGTCTTAGCGGATGGTTTGGACTCTCTAGCCCTTTTCCTCGTGATCAGAGGCCAAGGCCTTGTTTGTAACCTCATGTCCTAAAGGTAAAATTTCGTGGTAGATTGGGGCTTACCTAGCATGGCAAGACCGGTATGCGCATTTGGATCAAGTGGGTAGCACATCAAACGAAATGATTTGCCTAGGCACCCCGCTTTTCATTATGTTGGACGTCCTTCCTGCGTAGGAATGACAATATAGTACGTATTCGATGTAAATCCGATTCAATCTAAGGTAAAATTATTAGATTCAAATCCGATAAAAAATAATCCGATCCGAATTTGATAAAAAAATTATATGAATCGGACTCTGATCTGATCAGATTCGGAGGAGAATCCGCCCGATCCGATATCTTTTCTTAATAATTTCACCTTTTTTAATATAGAAAAATCCTAGTGTCATAGACCCTTAAAAAATCTACATAAGGCCTGCATTCTATGTGCAATATACTCTTCTTTGTTAACTAATTTCCTCTTCTCTCCTCATTTCCCTCCCGATCCCTCCTCTTTTTCAATCAAAGTTGTATTTTCTCCTCTTTCTTCCAAACTGTTCTATTACTATTCCCTTTCTTTTGAAGTGAATTCGCTTCTCTTTTTCAATATTTTTTGCTTTAACATATTGAAATGTTTGATATAAAGAATTATTTGACGTTAAAGAGATGTTTAATATTGCACTTACAAGTGAACAAAAACAAAGTTGGAAATAAAAAATTATGCAGACATTGAATAAAAAATTTATAATTAGATTATATCTGATTATGTCTAGATTTAATCCGATCTGAAACCGATTTGAATCCGATTTAGCGTCCGATCTGAAGAAGTCGGATTTGGACCAAATTTTCAAATCCGATTATTAATTGGATTGGATTTGGATTTCTACACAACCAATCCGAATTCATCCCATCGCCATTGGTGTTCCTGCGCAACGTGGGTTTCATTTATCCATCATTTTTAATGCTTTGTTTTTATTTTCTGTTTTTTATGGTCATACAATTTCACTCCATATGTTAACTATAGATATTTTGGTTTTTCTTTTTCTTTTTTGAATCTATCCGCATTTTTTACTTAGCCTTCTTTGTTTTAATTTTTTAATTCTTAACTTAACTTAATGTTACAATCATCATTCTCTAACTTCTTACTTATATGTGTTGGTGACATTTACTAAGAATGCACATAAGCATTCTATTAGTTCACATATAAGCATTTAATTTATTTTTTGTAGAAAATTAGTAGGGAGGTAAATAAAGAACAATAAACTATAAGGCTTTTTTTGTCTCCTAAAAACAAAAATATAAGGCAACATATCATTAGGAAAAATACAAGGAAGCATATCCTCATGATACCCAAACCATATCAGCTCCATCCACAGAGACTTATTATATGCATAATTTTATAATAGTCAAATTTTATAAGCAAAAAATGTGATTTATAATTCATAACACTCTTTCACTATTTAATCATAGTATTTTTTTGAACTTAATAAATAATATTATAATGTTTAAGTCAAGACAAGGTACCTGTAGTAAGACATTTATCATTTTGTATTATATGTAGCCATAGGGGGGAAAAAAACAATCGCTAGTAGAATGTGTTGAAATTTATGCCGGTGAAGTATTTTCGAATATTATTTGACTCCAAATTGCTGATATGGATGCACTTATATCATAGATTATATGTTTTAATTTTCATGTCACATTCAAAGTACTTCAAAAATATTACATCAAATTTTAATTTTGGTTAAGCAGATATTAAAATTTGCTAAGTAGTTGAAAAACTCGACTTTATAAAAAGAAATTGGTGTTAAGAACTCGTGTAATGCATGAGAAATTTAGTAGATTTTTTAATCATAGTAATTGGTTATAGTTTGATAGCAAGAACATCATAATAAGAATGTATTAAAGGATATGATACTCTTACCACTAAAAAATTGTTAATAACTCATATAACTAAGATTGTATTGTATTTAATTACTCCAATATTTCATAATTATATTTATGTTTACATTCAAATAGCTGGGAAGAAATACTGATAGTGAAAGTCAAACATCTTTACTATTTCTAGGTAAGAATAATTTTGTTTTCATAATAAATAGGAGATAGAACATTAGAATATATATATATCTATATCTATCTATCTATCTATCTATCTATATATATATACACACACACACACACACACACACACACACACACACACACACACACACACACACCACACACACACACACACACACACATATATATATATATATATATAATATATATATTATATATATATATATATATATATATAATATATATATATACATATATATAATATACACACACACACACACACACACACACACACACACACACACACACACACATATATATATATATATGCCTCTGTGTGTGTGTGTACGCGATCATAAAGTAATTTAAGTTAATTTATTTGGGTTAGTCTAATTAATTAATTTAATTATTTAGGCCCAAATAACTACCAAGTCAATGATCCAATAAAATCTCAAGTCAACTGTCCAATAAAATGTCAAGTTAATGGCGGAGTAAGATTATCAAGTCGACAGTGCAGAGGACTACCTAGTCATCAAGTTAAGTAGACTCCCAAGTCATCAACCCAGCTTCAAGGCCCATTCATCGACTCAAGAAGATTATTAATCTGGAAACCCTTGAGGAGAGGGAGCTATTCCCTATGAATATAGCTCTGCCCCCTCATTCAAGAGGGAAATTCTCTTGGAGAAGACTCTCCATAAGTAGACAATAAGCACATCAAAACGTGTTGTTTACTCTAGAGATTAAATCATACAATTGATCGAAATTCAAGCTCTTTTAGCCCTCCGTGTAGTTATAAACAAGAGATCGAATTAGAGGAGTTACATTTGTTCTTTTGTAACAAATATACAGATTTGTACCCATTCCTTGATTAAAAATTCAAAATTGACTTTGTTCCATATTTTCTTGTCTTAATTCTATTTAGAGTTGAAATTTGTGGTTACAAATTTCTAGCACGCTCAGTGGGACATCTCTGCCTCTCATCTCCTTCCTTGAAACCTAAACTTTCAACCACCTTTCGCAAAGGAAGATATGGCCATAAGAAGTGCTGCTTCTCTACCTTTTAAGAATAAGTTCGGATCTTTGCATCAAAGATCTTCCAACTCTGACGCCATCTCTAGTAAGCGGAGCACTGGAATGGTAAGAAGAAGCTTGGCAAACATTGCAGTAACTACCATCACAAAAAGAACCGTTGCGGTGGTGTCCTCACAACCACGCTACAATACTGACTCCAACATACCTAACAAAGTCTATAAAATTCAATCTATTCGAGAGTTAAAGATTAAGCCTCAACTCCATTCTTTGAAGTACATGATTACTACGACATCGATTCCTCTGCACCATCACCAAAAAAGGCGGCATTTTCATAATCTGAAACTGAGTCATCCCGTACCGTCATCATCCCTACTATTATGATAGGAGCTATTAACTTTGAAGAAGAGTTAGCTAGCATGAAGGCGACGCTGGAAAGACTCCCTAAAGAGAGCATAGAGAAAGATGCATGCATCAAGCGTGAAGAGGACACATTGCTAATTTGATGGAGAAACTCAAAAAGGGCCACGGACATCGCCTAACAAAGGCATAAGCAGCGATGAAGACGAAAAAGGGTCTAATTGAAGTGAAGCGTCTGAGGATGATGGCGGGTCGCAAAGGGGTGGCAAGCCACAAAATGACTCATCTTTAAGTTCAATGATTGCTGAACAAATTTAGGACTTGATTGCAAATGCTGTCAAATCTCAGCTTGGGGTCGGCTTGCAGAAGAGTCATCTCTACACCAAACCCTACACGAAAAGGACCGATGCTTTTCGTACGCCTTATGGTTATCAGCCTCCTAAATTCAACCAATTTGATGGGAAAGGTAACCCAAAACAACATGTTGCACACTTCATTCAGACGTGTAACAGTATTGGCACTAGCGATGATTTATTGGTGGAATAGTTTGTCAAGACCTTGAACGGCGTCGTGTTCGACTGGTACACTAACCTACTACCTTAGTTCATTGACAATTGAGAGTAGATGGAGTAAGAGTTTCTTAACATGTTTTACAGTACCCAGCGCACTGTTAGTATAACTAAGTTAATAAAATACTAAACAGTGGAAGGATAGCCTATTCTTGACTACAACAACCGTTGGCGTGTACTCAACCTCGAGTGCGAGGATTAATTATCCAAGGCTTCTGGTGTGCAAATGTGTGCTCAAGGCATGGAGTGGGACTTGCTTTACGTCCTCCAAATGAGCAAGCCAAGGACTTTTTAAGAGCTGGCTACTAGGGAGCACAACATGGAAATGACAATAGCTAATCATCTTTAGAAAATCTTTCCCTGCTTCTGAAGCTACAAAAAGCAAGGGTGACTTTAAGAAAACTTCTAAGTCCTCCAAGAGCTGGACCAAAGAGTCCATGTCAGTTTCAACAGGTGAGCCAATCCAAATTTCAGGAAAACCAAGAATAGAGGAAAAGCAACGCTCATTAATGAGAGATGCTGGAAAGAAGCGTCCCACATTGAATGAGCTTCAATAAAAGAAGTACCCATTCCCTAACTCAAATTTATCAGGAATGTTGGACGATTTACTGGAAAAGGGTGTTATCAAGTTACCTCCATCAGAACGTCCTTAAGAAGTAGGAAAGACTAATGACCCGAAGTATTACCAGTGCCACAGGAGTCATCCTCTTGAAAAGTGCATTATACTGAAGGAGCATATTACACAGTCGGCTAAGGATGGAATAATCATCCTAAACTTAGATAAGGCAGCTGAAGCTAACCACATGGTAGTCTGGTGTGAACTTTGGCTATCCCTGTGGTAACAAGAATCTCCCTAGAAACTTCTCATGAGGGAACTTAAAGTAGCTCCTTCCATAAGAGAAGAGTTAGTTACTATACAATTTGGAAGCTTGGAACCAATGGTGCTATCAGTAATGGTTGCCACATCAGTTATGGGGGTCGATCCTGTGATAGGCATCCTTGATGAAAACAACGACATGTTTAGCCACCTTCGCTCTGTCAAAGAAAGAGGCAAGGTAGAAAGATGAACCCTCGACACCCTAAGGAAAAGAAGAGATCTAGTGCCGTTAAGAAGCATGAAAGCCCGATTGGTCGATCTCCTTGAACAAGAACCTCTTGTCCCTGTCATGTTAGAAGAATCATTCCCAAGGGAGTTCTTTAGGAAGGTTGTAGTCAACATGATTTTGTGCTCTAAGCTTGAAGATGAGGATGATGAGGAAGATAAATAAATAGACACCTAACAAACATCCCCTGTAAATACAGATTACAAAGTTTTTACTGTCCTAGAAGCTTTGCCATGTGCATGAGCTAGAAGTAGATGTTTCATCTTCCTAAAGAGATACATGAGCATATTATAGTCGCCCTGTACCATGTAAAGTTATATGCTAACAAGGTGAAGGACATTAAGAAACCTACAAGGCTCATAACCCAATGCATCACTTGAAATACGGCTGTGTCGTTTACTGATGATGACCTATTACTTCAGTCTAAACCTCACAATCGTCTGTTGTTTGTCACTACTATACCCTAGGGCTAAAAATCGAGCGCATCTTGGCAGTGTTGGTATGGGGAAAATCGAGGGCTATATCCATCACAAAAGTCGAGGCCTAAAAATCAACATTATGCCTAAGTCTACTATAAACAACCCATGGATCATCATTGAGGAACTCTCCAAGAGTTGAATAATGATTCAGGGCTTGGAAGGTCAACGGGTAATCAACATGATCCACCTCAAGTTGACAATAGGTCATCTATCCACAACATCTATTTTCCATGTGATAGATCCAAAAACTTCATATAAGCTATTGCTAGGACGAACTTAGCTTCATGAGCATGGAGTGGTAGCATTAACTTTACACCAATGCCTCAAGTATTATCGGTATGGGGAAAAGAAAATAAATGGTTATGTTAAATCATTTACTAAGGTTGAATCCTGTTTCACAGATGCAAGATTCTTTGAGAAAGGTGCTAGTTCGAAAGAAGCAATGCTAGCTACTATCTCCTCTACTTGCTAAAAGGCTATGAGGTTTGTTTAAGATACTCATGTGGCATCAAATATAGGCAATGATGATAATGTCAAACAAAAGAAACAATGTGAGAAGGAAAGTAAAAAGGCAATTGTGACCCCCCTCATCAAAGTAGCAATTGTCGCAAGGAGTCTTACAGCACCGATCTTTAGGTGCATTCCTAAATCCCATTGTAAAAGTGATGAATCACCATCTAGCGAATGTGCAACCCTCAAAAGCATAGCTAAGGCTGTCAGCAAATTCAAGGAGATTGATCGGCATGTCCTTAATGATAAAGGTGCGCTTCCAGTTCATAAAGCAGTTAAAGCAAGTAGCTAGAGCTTCTCTTTCTGGTTTTGTTGCTTCCTCCAAGGGCTCAGTTCAAGAAGAGGGTGATTTTCCGAGGGTACATACCTATGAGGGATTTGACCCAAATGCTTACAAGCTAATGATGAGATCTGGTTATGACTTCAACAACCAAGCATCTTTGGGGCATGTCGTTCAAGCCAAGACAGATGGCATCAATGAAACACAAAAGAAGATACAAAAGCAAGGAGTTATCATGGCAGTTTCAAATGTTGGTCTCCGCTATTTGCCGCCTTAACCTGTTCGGATCTCAGGTCGACGTAGGGAAAAACATTTTTTGGTTTAGTACATTATGACATAAGAGACTATTGACAATAATGAGGAGGATGCTAAGAATAAACTGAAGTCTTCTGTGTTTGATAGATTGCAATCTTGCCCTTCGCAATAATGCCCTTCTATGTTCACTTGAGTGGGAAGAGGCAAGATTTTGAAGTCTTCTATTTTCCAAAGGTTAAAATCGAACACCCAACCTAAACCCTTAGTCTTCACCAGGATCAAGTCGAGCAAATAGTGGTCAAGCTCGTCATGCCCACAGGAAAGGGGCTCGGTATTTGGTCACCTTGGTGAGACAAATGAAGTCCAAAGCTCCATTCCTTTTCATATGAAACGCTTGTCGACTCTAGACATGAAGACAAATGGTTCACTAAGAGTCAAAATGCGTATGGTGGTCTTCACTGTCCATAGGGGTAACCCTACCCCAAATGAGGAAGTCATGCAAGAAGACCAAGCTTCCTCCAATCATATTACAGTTTGAGAAGTTGATGATTCAGGTGCTGAAATAAAACTTGTTGAAACTCCTGAGAGTCTAGAAGACACAAGACAAGCCACTGTTGATGAACTCAATGACTTAAATCTTGGAACTACAAATGAGCCACGCCATATATATGTTAGCTCTTTGCTTACACCCGAAGAAGGAAAGGAGTACTTTGGCCTTCTCTTTGAATATAAAGACATGTTCGCATGGAGTTACTAAGAGATGCCAGGTTTAGATCCTAAAGTTGCTATCCATCACCTGTTTATTAAAAAGGATGTCCCTTAAAAAACAGCCACAATGGTATTTTTGCCTTGAGCTGAGACCGGAAATCGAAAAGGAGTTGAATAAACTCATAGAAGCTAAATTTATTCATGATGTGAAATACCCAATATGGGTAGCCAACATTATCCTGGTAAGGAAAAAGAATGGCCAACTACGCATTTGTGTGGATTTTTGGGATCTCAACGATACCTGCGCCAAGGATGATTTTCCACTACTTGTGATGGAACGTATGATTGATTTCACATCAAGACATGGAGCTTTGTCCTTTATGTATTGCATGACAAGTTACAATCAGATTCAAATGGCGCCAGAAGATCAGGAGGCCACAGCTTTCTGCACGCCCAAAGGCATCTTCTGTTATAAGGTGATTCCTTTCGTTTTGAACAATACAGGGGCTACATATCAAAGGCAATGCAAACCATCTTTGAGGACATGTTACACAAAACTATGGAGTGCTATGTCAATGATCAAGTGGTTAAGTCAAAAAAGAGGCCAGACCACTTGCATGATCTTTGACAAACCTTCGAGAGATTACGAAGGCGACAACTCTAAATGAATCCAGTTAGGTTCGCATTCGGCATTACTTCTGGCAAGTTCTTAGGCTTTGTCGTCCGACATCGTGGCATTAAAATTGACTAAACTAAAGTCAAAGCAATTCAAGACATGCTCGAGCCTAAGAATCTGAAAAGCTTCATGGATTACAAGGACGCTTGGCCCGTACTATGATGTTCATATCAAACTTGGCAGGACATTGTCACCCTTTCGTTCACTTCATGAAGAAAGGGGCGTCCTTTTAATGGGATGAATCATGAAAAGCTGCCTTTTAAAGCATCAAGAAATATTTTTCAAGCCCACCAGTCCTAGGTGATCCAATCCCTTAAAAACGTTTAATAGTCTGCATTGCCACCTAAGAAAGATCACTGAGGGCATTATGCGATGAGGAAAATGAGGACGGTAAAGAGAGATCTCTTTACTACTTGAGTCGAACCTTCATCAGGGCCGAATTAAATTACTCTCCAATCGAAAAATATGTTTAGCTCTCATCTTTGCTGTGCAAAAGTTGGGGCATTACATGTAAGCTCACACAGTACGAGTCATCTTCAAGGCTGACCTGATTAAGCATATCGTGTCAAGCTTGTTTTGAGCAAATAACTAGCAAATTTGGCTGTTATCTTAGAGCAATATGACATTGTGTACATGCCATAGAAAGCCATCAAAGGGAAAGCATTAACAAACTTCCTAGTAGACTATTAGGCGCTAATTTATCGTATTTTACGTGCCTCTATTGCCTAGACTTAGCTCGTATAATAACTTAACCTTTAGTATTTTTACTCGTTTTATTTACTTTTATAGGTAATAAGATCAACCAAGTAAGTGCTGCGAAAAGGAGCAAAAGAGGATCAAAAAGGAAGAAAACCAGACATCGAATGACGGGCAACCGTCGATTGCACGACGGCTACCGCCACCAAACCACAGTACAAGACCAGCAACTAACAACGCCAGCCATAAGCCTGCCGAGAGGCTGTCGCTGGTGTGACAGCTGTTGGCCGTTTCCAGCTCTGTGCATTTTTCGTGGCTCGACGTATTTCCAATTTAACCCTCTTTTTTCAGGACTTTTTGGGGGGGGTTCCTTTGTCGAGTCTAGTTTAGGTTAGGTTTTAGCCAATAAAAATCTCAGTAGGAGGATTAGATTAGGAGTTTAAATTGTATTTTGGGATTCAAGCTTATGGATTTCAAGTTCATTTAATCAATTCAAGCTTAAGTTTCCCTTTTCTCTCTCTCTCTCTTTATTTCATGTTTGCTCTTGTCTTCCTTTTGTTGAATCTTGTTAGTTTAGATTATATTTAGTTAAATATTTAGTTTTTATTATGATTTTGTACTCATTAGTTGTTTTAATCCATGTTGAACTTGATTAATTTCCCCTTTGTTCATGTTTGTTGAGCCATTTGTTAGTTTAGGTTTAATTTGGGGTTTTTGCATTTCGTTGATAATTAGTTGTTAATCTTGGTTGCTTGGATTGTGATTCGCCCTTTGATGGCTAATTAGACTTGTATTAGATATAATCACACCCAATTCTTGCTTAATACTTAGAATTTTCCCTCAAGCCCGCTAAGTGTTTGATGAAATGCTTAAGAGAGCTTTCATCTAGATTTTTGGGCGATTGACTTATACCGAGAGGTGAGGTCAATTAACTAGTGCAGGAGAGGGGATAGCCGGCTCGGGACATGAAAATAGTCCCCATTCTAGCTAGGTCCGAGGGTTGCTAATTTTCTGGGCTAATTAGGCTAACCTCATGAAAATAGGTGGTTAGAGTAATTAGGCTAATTCATGACCCTTAAGAGAGGGCTTGGGTGATCTTTAATGGTGCAACCGACCATCTCTTGTTTTTAGTTGAGGTCAGGTAGGTTAGGACTCATCTTGACCATTTATTTCGTCGATCGGTCAGATCATAGTCTCAAGCCACATCTTTTGCTTTTATTAGTTTAGTTTGGTTTTGATTTCATTTCTTTCCTTCCTGGCCTAGATTGAGTCGCTTTAACTAATCTTGGTATTTGAAACCCAACTCCCAGTGGACGACACCTCGAGTACTCAACGGTACAACCTTGCACTTGGGGTTTACAAATACTTCCCATCAAGTTTTTGGCACCGTTGCCGGGGAGTTGGCACTTTTCAATATCGGGGTCTCCTTAAGCATTCAACGTTCGACCTTTAGAAAATCCAAAAAAATAAAAAAATTAAAAATTTAAAAAAAAATCAAGATGGTTATTTTCTATTTGCCTCAATTTGAGCATGAACCTTTTTGGCAATACTGATCTAGATTGAATGATTATCGTGCTCAATATGTGCATTTCACGTATGAAAAATGAGAAATATGCAATGTTGTGCTTGAGGGGATAACACATGAGACTCGAGCCACGCTTGAGTCCATGTGTTATGGTGGTACGTGCTCCTTAGATGTTTATGATATGTGGGATTTATTTGAGCATTTAGCTTGGTATCAATGGCACCATGGGATTGCTAGTGAGTGTTTTGTGTGCCCTTCCTCCATTTCCTATGATTTGCAGACTTATTCTCTTTTGTATGCTCTCATTGTCAATCTTTTGACCACGATGTGAATTCTTGCCCTGATTATGATTTTTCCGATGAATGTTATGCTAGACTTGATGCCATGATAGGGATAATGAATAAGCAACATGAGTATTTTGCTAGTAGGATGACGAAGTATGGTTTATTATGCGAGACCGGTCCTAGTCTGCCTTACCCTAGACTTGAGGCTAGTTTCTATGATGATTATGAGTCTTCCGTTCCCCTAGAGTCTAATGTTGTTGATGATGCACCTTTGACCGACTTAGGGGAAGCATTTGACCCTCCCTTAACCTTCTTGTCATTTGTTGCTCCATCCTTTTCTAGCACACCTATGGATACTAGTGTTGGTGACTCGATCTTACTTGCTTCTCCCCTTCCTTTATCTTAGTGCACGGGGTTAGAGATGGGCGAGACTTATCGGGGTGATGCTAAATCTATAGAGGATGTCTCACTTTCTTAGTCAGGAGGGCTTACATTGGTTGAGCCATATCTTAAGGAGGCTCCTTTTGAGGAGTTTAGTGATGATGTGGAGATGGGTAGTACCACTCCTAGCATGGGACTTATCGACTCCATTTGTACTGAGCCACTTGACTCTACACCCATTTCATCCCTTTTCCTCCCCATTACCCCCTTTCATTTTCATGCATTTCATGAGTCCCCTAGTGACATTAGAGGGTCTCTCCCTTATTTGACCTCCTTGCGCCCTTGTGGCATAGTTTGGGTGTAATCAGTGCCCAACGCGGTATAATCATTCTCACTCTTCTCCCTTCTTTTTATTTTCTTTCTTTTCCTTTTTGTTTAGTTGTGGATATTAGGTTCTGTTTAGTTATGGGTATGACTTTGTGTTTTTGTTGGTGATCATTTTAAGGTGAAATTTGGGATGTTGCTGAGCCATTGGTGACTATGATCACCTTTTTTGTGTTTTTATAGATAATTATATTTTGTGATTGGTGGTGTTATTGGATTGGTATATATTTGTTTTTAGTGGTTAGTTTTGCATATACATGTGGTCTTATTGTTAATTGGATGAGGTTGTATTTTTGGATGAGTGTGTTAGCTTGAGTATATATGTCTTGGTTGAGTCTTTTTATGGGTTTTGTTTTGTTTTGTGTGTCTTTTGTGTGTGTGATTTTATTTTCTTTGTTTTTGTGTGCTTTTGTGGTGATAGTGACTCCTTGGCTCCCAATAAGGACATTGTGAGATTTAGATGTGGGGATGGGAAGTCATTTACCCTTTTGTGCATATTTTTGTGAAATTTTTTTAATTTTTCGATTTTTGTATAGTTTTTCTTCTTGGCTTAGGGGACTTTTGTGCCATTTTGATTCGTTTTTGATCTTTGATAGCTTAGTTGCTAGCTTGTATATAGGTCGAATATATATGATAGAACATTTGTCTACAATGTGATCTTCGGTCTCTTATAGTAACCCCATTTCACATGAGCGATTTTGTGCCTACTTTGTACACTTAATCATTAACTTTTGGTGTTAGTCGTTGAAATTTGGGTTTGGGGACATTCTACTTGGTTAATTGCCTTTTAGTTTTGGCTTCATTATGAGAAAAAGGGAAAAAAAAGAGAGAAACAAAAAGTGTAAAAGTAAGCTTAACTCTGGTACCTCTATTTAGGCTTGAATAAGTGTCTTGCACATCCAAATAAAACCCCTAAATAGGGAAGAAGCCCAAATATATGTTAAGTTGTTCTCCGAGAGTTCAAGGCCTAACAAACCAAGAACTAGCCACCCGGGCGAAGAAGCATTAGGAGAAAAGTGGGAAAAAAAATGAAGAAAAGGAAGAAAAAAAGAGCAAAAATAAAGGAAGTCATAAGCCAAGTGGAGGTGACCTTTTACCGATTTTAGCCTAGCATTAGGAGTAAATACACCTTGCATGGATCATCAAGATGTACAAATCGTGTCATTGTGTTGCGTGGAGTAAAAAATGAGAGTCGGGATGCATTTATAGCCTATGTGTATCTTGAATGTATGTTTTGCGTGTATATGGCTTGGTAGCTAGGCTGTTAAGGCGATAAAATTGATCTAGATGTGCACATTTTGCCCTCTTTGCCTTGTACATATGTTTTGTTTTGAAAAATCCAAAAATACTTCAAAGATTTTGTGGGTATATCTTCTGCACTTGGGGTAACCAAGGGATTTAAAGGGCTTGTTGCATATACTAAATGCAACCGTAATTCCTACAATAGTGAATTAGGTTCTTAGATTAGATTTTCTTTTGTTTTGGTCGTGGACGAGCAAAAGATAGGTGTGGGGGTATTTGTTAGGTGCTAATTTATCGTATTTTACGTGCCTCTATCGCCTAATCTTAGCTCGTATAATAACGTAATCTTTAGGATTTTTACTCGTTTTATTTACTTTTGTAGATAATAAGATAAACCATGTAAGTGCCGCGAAAAGGAGTAAAAGAGGATTAAAAAGGAAGAAAATCAGACATCAGGTGACAGGCAACCGTCGACTGCACGACGGGTGACAGGCAGCCGTCCACCAACTGTAGCACAAGACCACCAGCTGATGACGGCCAACCGTCAGCCAGGCAATGGCCAATCATCACTGGTGCAATGGCCGTTGGCCGTTTCCAGCTCCGTGCGTTTTTCGTGGCTCGGCTTCTCTCCTATTTAACCCTCTTTCTTCGGGACCTTTCAGGGGGGTTCCTTTGGCCATTTTCTAGACTAGTTTAGGTCAGGTTTTAGCCAATAAAAATCTCAATAGGAGGATTAGATTAGGAGTTTGGATTGTATTTTGGGATTTAAGTTTGTGGATTTCAAGTTCATTCAATCAATTCAAGCCTAAGTTTTTCCTTTCTCTCTCTTTATTTCATGGTTGTTCTTGTCTTCCGTTTGTTTAATCTTGTCAGTTTAGATCATATTTAGCTTAACTGTTTAGTTTTTATTATGATTTTGTATTCATTAGTTGTTTTACTCCATGTTAGACTAGATAAATTTCCTCTTTGTTCATGTTTGTTGAGTTATTTGTTAGTTTAGGTTTAATTTGGGGTTTTTGCGTACTGTTGATAATTAGTTGCTAATATTGGTTGCTTGGATTGTGATTAGCCCTTTGATGGCTAATTAGACTTGTATTAGACCTAAACACACTCAATTCTCACTTAGCACGCCCATCAAGTGTTCGATGAAATTCTTGACAGAGCTTTCATATGGATTTTTCGGCGATTGACTTATGCTGAGAGGTGAGGTCAATTAGCTAGTACAGAAGGGAGGATAGCCGGGTTCGGGACATAAAAATAGTGTCGATTCTAGCTTAGTCCGAGTGTTGCTAATTTTGTGGCCTAATTGGGCTAACCCCATGAAAATAAGTGGTTAGACTAATTAGGCTAACTCATGACTCTTGAGAGAAGACTTGGATGATCTTTGATGGTGCAACCGACCATCTCTTATTTTAGTTGAGGTCGGATAGGATAGGACTCATCTTGACTATTTAGTTTATCAATTTGTCAATCACAGTCTCAAGCCACCTCTTTTGCCTTTATTAGTTTAGTTTAGTTTTGAATTCGTTTCTTTCCTTCTTGGCTTAGATTGAGTCGCTCTAGCTAATCCCAGTATTTGAAACCCAGCTCCCAATGAACGACACCTCAAGTACTCAACAGTTCAACCTTGCACTTGGGGTTTACAAATATTAAAGCTCAAATTCTTCCCATCACAAACCACCCAATTCCCGACGATTGGGAGCTAAATGATCATCTACCAGGTGAGAACGTGTTTGCATAGACATTCTTCCACCGTAAGAGATGTACTTTGATGGTTGACACGACAAGGTGGCGCTGGAGCGTGAGTAGTACTCGTCTCCCTTGGGAAAGACATTCTCCCGTAGTTATTCACGTTTACTCAATTCTGCCCTAACAACATAGTTGAATACCAAGCCCTTCTCTTGGGCCTCCAAATGGCCATAGAAATGGGCATTAAAGACGTACATGTGTGATATGATTCACAATTAGTCATTAATCAGCTTCTCGAGGAGTACGAGATCAAGAAAGAGGACTTGGTCCCATATGACAAGTAGACCCTTCAAATCTTGGATAGGCTAGATATAGTCAAGTTACATTCCTAGGTGTTCCAACTAGATGGCTGACGTGCTTGTAAAATTTGCAGCCACTTTGGCACTAGGGCAGAAGAGGATATGACCATTCCAGTTTGTGGTAAATGGGTGGTCACACCGTCAAAAGATGAATTTGTACAGAAAATCAATGCAGTCTCTGTTTACGAGGTTGAAAAAGAATATTGGTGTTAGCAGTTAATTGATTACCTAAAGTACAGGAAGCTGCCAAGTGATGTAAGGCATAAGACAGAAATCCAAAGAAGAGCATCGCGTTTTCTATGCTACAACGAGACTCTATCTCGACACTCCTTTCTTGGCCTCTAGTTGAGGTGCGCAGGTGAAGAGGAAGCACAAGTAATGGAGGAAGCTAACTCAGGTGTATGTGGTGAGCATCAGTCAGGGTGTGATCACATCAAAAGAATAGGCTATTATTGGTCTACCATAGTACTTGACTGTATTGACTATGCAAAAAGATGAGACAGATATCAGTTTTGTACAAACTTTATACACCAACCTCGAGAACCGCTTCATCCAACTATAGGACCTTGGCCTTTTGAGGTGTTGGGGCTTGATGTAGTGGGGTCCCTTATTCCGATGTCTTCATCTGATCATTTGTACATCCTAGTTGCCACCCATTATTTTCTAAGTGAGTAGAGGCAATCGTATTAAAGGAAGTAAAGAAGGAGAATGTTGGAACGCACTTCACCTATCAATATGGTGTGCCTCGATACATCATCGCTGATAATGAAAAACCATTCTCCAACATGCTAATGACTAGCCCATATGAGAAATTCAATTTTACTCAACATAAGTCTTCAATATACCGTGTAACTCCAAATGGCTTAGCAGAGCATTCAACAAAACATTGTGCAACTTATTGAAGACTTACTGAAGAAGGTTACGGTGAAATCCAAGCAGGCAGAAGCATTTTTGGCTTATTGAACCACATATAAGACACCAACACAGTCAACCTCCTATGGTCTTGTGTGCGGTGTAGAAGCTGTCTTGCCTTTGGAAATTTAAATTCCATCACTCTGCATTGCCATAAAGAAGGCTTAAGTGGGGATGAAAACCATAAGCTTTTCCTAGCTAAGCTAGAGTCTCTCGATGAGAAAAGATTTTAGGCATAGCAAAAGTAGGAGTGTTACCAAGCATGCCTATCACGAGCATTCAGCAAAAAGGTCCGACCATGCTCATTTAAGGTTGGGGATTAAGTGCTTGTAGTGAGAAGGCTTATCATCATGATGCACACGACAGGGAGCAATTTCACCACCCTTAAATGGGAAGGGCCTTACCCTGTTTGTGAAGTCTACTCAAATGCCGCCTACAAGATACTTGATATAGAAGGAGTTCTAGTAAGACCAATAAATGGCAAATTCATGAAGCCATTCACTTAAAAAAATGCTTATAAACTCCTAAGCATGAACCTAAATAGTTCATTCCCAAAAAAAAAAATCTCTTTGTACAACTCCTGACCCGCAAGAGTATAAACTATGAACAACTAAATAAATAAAACCTTCTTGCTGCACTTCTGGCCTACAAGAGTATAAATTGTGAATGGCAAAATAGATAATTGAAGCACCATTGTTGAACTACTTTATGACCTGATCACATTGAGAAATTGCAATTTCCTTTGGGTACGTACGTAGCTTGGTAAATAAAATTATCAAGGGTAATTAAATAAAACATAAGGAAGAAATGAAGAAGTAGCAAAAATGTTGCTATTACATAAAGAATATCAACAATTCGCTAACATAAATAATCTAAGTGCAATTGCAATAAACTAAGCAATCTAATCAATTAGTGGTCATCCAGTTAGCAGGGTTGAGTGAGAGTTGCAACTCTAGAACATCCCACTCATATTCTTTCAACTTCTTAACTTCTTCTAGTGACAAAGTCGGCACAGCTTCAAGGTCAATAAGAACTTGTTTCTTATAAATGACTTGTTTTTCAATGGTGGTCACCAATGTCGATCTGGCTTTAGCATCACTTTGAAATTTTTGTTCCTTCTCACAAGCAATACGAAGTGCTTCCTCTGGCTCAGCTACTTTTTGAGTTACACCTTTCTGCTTTTCCTTAATGGTGTCTAGTTCTCCCTGTGCCACAATAAGATAAGACTGTGTTTGGTTGACTTGTTCAATGCAAGCAAACCTCTCTTTGCCTAAGCCATCCGGATGGCGAACTATCAAAGCCGCTTGTCCCAGTGCTAAGTATGCACATACGCTGCTCACAAAAAGATCTACTAGCTTTTTCAGAGGATTTGGATCTCTATCGAGCTGCTCGATGCCACAAGTTAAGTATTCTTCAAAGAGGACAAGTATACAGACTTTATAGCCTGTATGCCACAAGTAATGATGCTTTGAGAGGTAGGCCTCGATTGGAAGAAAGTCACAGAAACAATCACGGTCATAGATTTTCCTTTCGCAACCTCATGGCTGGTGGTTTTCTCAACAAGACTGGGTATTCTTTTCGCTGCTAGTTGCAACGAGTTGGTCTCTTGACCGAGTGCTCAATATGGGTTGGTGACGTAGAAAAGATTTTGACCCCTCTCGAGACCGATCCTCTAGCTCCCTCTGGAGATGCCAGCTTCTTTACAGCTTCTCTATCCTTGCCGGCATAAGGAGCAACCTTAGGGGCTGATAACTTAGCTGCAAGATTGGCCTCCATGAGTAACTGTTGATCAACAACAGGGCCAGGCTCTTGTGCTAGGTCAAACTATGCCAATCTGGGAAAAAGAGAGAGAGAGAGAGAACATAGTTAGGCTGTAAAACTTCATATGATGAATTTCATAATTAAGATTTTGTATAGAAAAGAAAACAAGACGCGTCTTCTAGGTTAATCTACATGTTTGAATAACTCTGGATGTTATTGAAAAAGTTATCTCCAAGAAGCAGTCTGGAAGTATTTGCAGCAGCGATCTTGGGCTTTTTGCGGCTAGGATGTCTAAAGTTAGCTTCTGAATCCTGGTCATTGTTGTCATTTTCAACTGTGTTCTCTCCTATATTAGTAATATGAACATCAATGGACTAACTAGTCTATTCAACATTAGAATCCTGATCCTCGAAATCGGATCCATCCTTCGAAATGTGACCACTTGTGTTCTTCTTAGACTTGGATAGGTCATATCCTGCACTCTTCTGAGGAAGACCAACATTGGCCCTAAGATCATTTATTGTCATCTTAGACCACTAGTCTTGGTATTTCTTAATCATAAACTTGTTAAAATTACCAAACGGCTCGACAGCATTGCCATGGACTTAGGGTTTCTTGGATAGAAGGCAAGTCCAAAAGTGTAAGGAATCACTATAGGACGTGGTCCGAGTACGAGGGTCGAGTTTAAGCGCGCCAGGTACATCCTGTCAGAACCTAAATTGTCTGCTGAATTGATGTGGGCACTGCAACGTTAAATGTGTATCTGACTGCCATATGGCTAGCCACCTCGAAGGTGCCAGGGCGAGTGAATCTTTTCTTATATTTGGAAGAGAAAATGTGCTTAACCAGCATGAAAGAAACGTAGATAGATAAGGGGCTTTCTCGTCTATCATCAGGGACTCCAAGTGCATCAAAGACAGCTGATTCTTCACGAGTCCACTATAGGGTCACAGACTAAATTTCACCCGGAGGATTTTGGGTTGACTTCGGGTGTGATTTGGTGGAACACAATCTCTTATTGTTCTGATGTCGTTAATATAGTGCATCTCGGCTAGGCACTACTTCGTCATAAATTCTCCCATATATAGGAAGTCCACCAAGTTTGTACAAATTCCATAGAGATGTTGACATTTCCCTTAACATAGTGAGGCAGAGTATTGATCTCGGGTATCATACCTCACAAAAGGCATGAATAACGTGGAGGTTCACGGTTATAAGTGTATAATCAAGCATACACTGCATCAAAGAGACGACAAGCCACCAACTGAGATTCGAAGCATTAGAGGATGTGTTCTACCCACTCCCAGCATTTAAGAATGAAAAAGAATTCCCCAAATATCTTGAATGCTAGCCCCCAACAAACTTAACCAAAGATGATTTTTGCGCACAAGTAATGAGAAACTGGTGATGGTACAACTGTTGTCATGATTACCACTATGAAGAAAATAGATGTCCGCATGTGCTCTATCTGCAACCTTAGTAGTCAAGGGTGATGCAAAGTTAGTCCAATGGATGGTTATGAAGCAAAGAAGGATAAACAATGAATGTAGTGCAAAGCTCTGCTCTGGTGTCTTCATTTTTTATGACAAAAAGATATACTTAGTCTTGTTGTTTGTATTCCTTAAAACATACCATCATGGAATACCTGCAGAAAAAAGCAGCTTTGTTTTAAAGGAAACGAGACAAAAAAAAAATACTAAGAAAACTTTCTTCTTTAAGAAAAGGGAAAAGCTCACAGGCTAATGCGCAAAATATATTTTTAAATATATGGAATCTTTAGCATCCTCGTTATCCTGCATCGGTCCTCAAGGGCTGCATCCCGCTGTCATATACAAGGGCTCTCTTATCAAAGTCTAGAAGATCGAGTCCTATCATCCCATTGCACAGTGAGTCTTCAAGTGTTGCATCCCCCTAGCATATGTGAAGGCTCTCTCCTCAAAGTCTAGAAGACCGAGATCGATCACCCCGGCGCATAGCGAGTCTTCGGGTGTTGTATCCCACTGGCATATGCAAAGGCTCTCTCTTCAAGTTCTAAAAGCCGATCCGATCACCTTAGCGCACTGCGAGTCTTTAAGTGTTGCATTCCGCTGGTATATGTGAAGGTTCTCTCCTCAAAGTCTAAAAGACAGAGTTTGATTACCCTGTGCACAGTAAGTTCTCAAGTGCTGCATCCTCCTGCATACACAAGGGTTCTTTCTTCAAGGTCTAGAGACCGAATCCGATTACCCCTGCTTGCAGTAAGTCTTCATGATTACTCCTGCTATCATATGCGATGATTTTCTCTTTATTGAGTCAGTCTCGCGTGGACTGGGTCTTGAGAAGGACTAATCTAAAGTCAGACAACCATAATACAAAAAACAAGGAGAGAAGGCAAAAGCAATCTTTATTGCGTGATTGAGTATGTCACCAGACAATGTTTTTTAAAAAAAAAAGAAAAAAGGATGAAAATCATTTATTTTATGGTGTCTAGGTCCAGTGTGATATGAAGAATGGCATGAGGGGTCCCGTTTTGCATCCAATTACATCCAAAGGGAATGATTAAAAATGCAAGATAGGCTTGGGTTGTTTTAGTGCACATGTTTAAAAAAAAAAGGCTTCAACTTTATGGATATTCAGAGCAAGTCAATATTTTAACAAGTCGGGGGCTCAATAACTTGTAGGTCTTGCAAAGTCAACATCCTACCTAAACGAATAGTAAGTAAAAAAAAAAAAAAATCAAGATGTTGGTCATGCTTAAACACTCAAGTTGTGTAATTGACCTAGTATCCAAGGGGCAATTTGTAAGCACTTATGTATGTGTGTGCATGTGTGCCCATGCGCATCACGTTACAAAGTGATTTAAATTCATTAATTTGGGTTAACCTAATTAATTGATTTAATTATTTGGGCCCAAGTAACTACCAAGTCAACAGCCCAATAACATTTCAAGTCAACGGTCTAATAAAATCTCAAGTCAATGGTCTAGTATGATTATCAAGTTTGCAACCCAGTGGACCACCTAGTGATCAACTTAAGCAGACTCTCAAGTCATCGGCTCAACTTCAAGACCCGTTCATCGGTCCAAGAACATTATTAATCGGCAAACCCTAGAATAAAGAGAGTTATTCCCTATTAATATAGCTCTACCCTTCTCATTCAAAAGGGAAATTCTTTTGGAGAAGACTCCCTAGAAATAGACAATAAGCATATCAAAACGTGTCGTTTATTCTAGAGATTGAATCATGCACTTGATCGAGATTCAAGCTATTCCAACCATGCGTCAAGCTATAAACAAGAGATTGAATCAGATGAGTTACATTTGTTTTTTTGTAACAAATACACAGAAATTATACCATTCTTTGATTATAAATACAAAATTAAATTTGTTTTATATTTTATTGTCTTAAATTGATTTAGACTTCAAAATTTATGGTTAGAATGTGTATATGACTATATATGTTTATCATATTCCATGTTAATAGCAAAAGTTTGGTAAAAAATTGGAAACCATATATGAACAATAGATTATACGTAATAAGTGCATTTATCTTAGCCCTAACCATGGAGGGCGACACTGCGGAGCATAACAGTCTCAACAGTAATGCCTGGGCCCAACCCAAGCAAGAGTCCCCATTCCAAGCCTTCACCAGTGGTGGCCTTCCGTTCCTTGAGTGATCTTTTCCTCAACTCGTCCAAAACAAACAGTACAGAAGCACTAAACATGTTACCAAACTCATTCATCACATGTCGAGTTGCGTTGAATTTGTCTTCCTTTAACCCAAGCTTGGCTTCCACTTGGTCTAGAATGGCTGGTCCGCCAGGGTGAACGGCCCAGAAGATGGAGTTCCAATCATCAATCTTAATTCCGAATTCAGACAAAGCCTCCTCCAAAACTTTGTCAATGTCCTTGGAAATAAGCTCAGGGGTGTCCTTCCGTAAGGTCAAGTCCATTCCTATTTCGCGCAAAGGTCCGGCAACTGCGTCTTCAGAGTTGGGTAGGTAAGTCTGGGTTGCCCTTACTATTTGAAAGATAGGTCGTTCAATGAACTCATCTGGATCGGCACCAACAATAACAGCTACGGCTCCATCTCCAAAGAGGGCTGCACCAACCATGGAGGCCATATTGGTCTCAGTGGGCCCATGGAAGCACACAACCATACTCTCAGAGCATACGACCAGGACACGGGCTCCGCGGTTGTTCTCCGCTATGTCCCTGACAAAACGGAGGACTGTACCTCCGGCATGACAGCCTTGTGAATAGAGCATGAACCGATTTATAGAGGGCTTAAGGCCAAGGAGCTTCGTGAGCCTGAAATCTACCCCAGGCAGGTCAACACCACAAGAGGTGCAGAAGACCACATGGGTGATCTTGGACTTACGCTGATCCCAATCTTTTATGGCTTGGATTGCGGCTTCTTTGCCCAACTTGGGCACCTCAGTCGCAAGTATGTCTTGGCAGGTGTCAAATGATGAGGCGTTGGGGTCGCATATGTGTGGGTTCTTTCTTAACATTTCTTCAGTCAAGACCATGTGCCGTTTCTTCACCATTGATCCCTCACCTGAGAGTGATTTGTATCCAAATACCAATATTAGCACTTATTCAGTTGATTGGATGTCAAGAATCTGAATATGCGCAAGGATCCAAAATTTCTTCTAGCAAACAGTTGTAGGGTTGATTGTATGATTATTTGTGCACGAATCCAACACGTTATTAGGACATGATAACGCAGAAGGCATGAATTAATTGCAAGAACGTATGAATGTGGCATGTGCATGCACACAAATGCACTAAAGGGGGAGCAGCGGAAGAAACTGTTGGACATGCCTAATAGTATCAAAGATCAGTGCGTGCAAAGGACTGCATGCTATCCCCTTTTAAAACAAATTTAAGAGGAAGAAGGTCTCTCTCTCTCTCTCTCTCTCTCTCTCTCTCTCTCTTCTTTGCTGTTGTTTGGACACTATGGCATACTAGAAATGATATAGTGTTTCCAATGGGGGAACTTCGCAGATTAATCATGTAATCTGGGAGATAAAATTCAAGGTAAGTGGGCTGTTGAATTCCACTGCCAGGAAGTATCTAGATGTTGCCCAGAAGATGTAATGCCCCTTTCATAGTATTGACGCTGGGCTAGTCAATGCATCTATTTTTAAACTTTGCCTGCGTTGCTAGCCTTATTCAACAATGAAACAATACATGTGTCAGACATAACACTTTGTATCTACTCTAAAAAAATTATATCGTGTATCAAAATTATAATAAAAATGGTGAAAGTTAGCAGTGAAACAATGTTGCTACGTACTTCCTACACATCAATTGAGTGTAATCAACTAATTATTTATATTTTTGTACAATAACAAGATTGCACGTTTTGCGTTTCTTTCACCATTAAGGTTGATCCTTGTGGGGTGTGATAATTTGTATTTGTCAATATAGTTGCAAAATTAGCAATGTAAGCAATAAATTAATAATTATGGTGTGTTTGGTGAGCAAAAAGGATTGAAAACTTGAAACCTCAGGTTTTAAGTTCTACTCCCTCATGCTTGGTGAGAATTTTAGAGAAAGAAATTTGATACTCTCAAATATCAAGTCTTCCTTCAAATCCCTGGAACCTGAATGCTCTCTCCTTTGGAGGGTTTGAAGTCCCTATCCCGCTGGGTTAATCTCCATTCTTGAGTCAGCTACAGTATCAGCATCAGAGAAGGAATTAAGGAGGAGAGAGAGAAGAAGGAATCATTGTAGATCGATGAGGGGGAGGACGGTCTCCACCTTCACATCTGTTCCCGACGTGCTCTCCACCGCAAGGTTGTTGCTTTTTTGTTCAATTTCCAGATCTGAACGAAATACTGGGTTTGGGTTGGGGTTGAGAGGTTTGTTTCCTCACTTCTGTGGACATTCTCAGCAGGGTTTAAGCGCTATCCTTTTTGAGAATTTGCAAGGTAGGATCCTGGGTTTGGGTTGCTCTTCAGGGGAGACAATTAGGGGAGACAATTTTTGGAGCTTCAATTGCCGTTTATCAGTAGCTTCTTGCTTAGACTTTGGACACCATTATTACAGAGAAAGACAATCGTAATCAGAGATGGGTGTTAGATTCGTATGTTTTTGGAGCTTCAATTTAATAATTACCAGCAAATTTTGGTTTATATTATGATAATTTCGCTGTTTGTGATGAAGGTTCCTCCTAGGTTGCAACTTCCAAGACAGGGTAATGGCTAACTTGAAGAAATATGATATATTCATTAAAAGGAGGAAGGGAGAGAAAAGAGTGAAAATACTAAGAATTAAGAAGAAATACAATAGTTATTTATAAATAAAAAATAATAGTTAACTATTATAAAATTAGAGAATAATTATTATAAATTAAAAAGGTTAGGAAATGAATTAATAAACTTATAATAATTACAAAGTCAAAATAATAATAATTAGAAAATATAACTTATAATCTCATGATATAACTTCATAATAAAATAAGCTTGATTACATTCCATAATTGCTAGCCAAACACCATGTATTGGAACCTGATTTCTTAACTTCATTCCAGTTCTCTACCAAACAGAGCCTTAATTAACTCTATTGATGATTTTGTGTACTTTAAAAGCTATATACAAAAGATTAATACATGAAACTTTTTGTTGTGTCCCACATCATAATCTTTATTTTCACCCATTAAAAAGGATTAAGAATGTGAAAGTTGCAACAAGACTCTTCAGTGGCATTTGACAATTCGAGTGCAATCTCTCATACGACATCAATATTTCGTTTACGAAGTCTCTATACTAGATCAACAGGTCTACAATATGGAAAAAAAAATGATGGTTCCGTGGATTTTTTCCTCATGCTGTACTTTTGAAAAACATCGATATATGTGGCAAGACGTTCATTCAATATATACCAAGTTAAATTTCGTGAAGTTAGAATTTTATTTTTGTGATGAAGATTGTATTTATTTTGTTCGAATTTATGTAGATGTTAGATTCCTCCTTAATTTTTAATAAAATTGTCGCTTTCTTTCTTGCCAAAAAAAAGCACTAGAAAATGCCTATAATTAAATCTAAGGAATCTTAAAGGCCAAATTCATCTTGTAAAGAAAAAAATTCAAAAAAAAAAAAACACATTATGAAATTTTGAAGATGAGATTAATTTTCAAATAAGATGTTCCTGCTTCTCATACTAGTCACTTGTGTGCTGGAGGGCGTGTGAGACAGGAGTGCGTATTTTATGTCTCACATGCCAAAATAACCTCAGATAAGATAGACTATAGACATCAGCAAAACACTTTCTTGAAGGATATGGTACTTTTGAGTAGGACTTTCTTCAATGAAAAATGTTACAGACTAGAATGTAATTAATGGAGAGTGTTAGTGGCGAGTTAATCAGTAATTTAGCATGATCAATCAAGCAAGTGACAAAAGGATTGAGAAGTATGGATACGACATGTAAGGATATATATATATATATATATATATATATATATATATATATATATATATATATATATATAAAATTTAAGGTGCAAAAAAAGAAAGTTGTCAAATTAACAGTATATATAGACATACAGATGCGCTTGAATTTGTTTTTGAGATCAATCTTATGCTCATTATTGGCGGCACGAAAATAAAAGTTGGGAAACTCATCTTGATACATCACATTGGGTGGGTTGGCCGTGCCAATGGCTAGGATGGTGGCTAGGCCATTGGCTCTTTGGCTGCCTTGGATGTCTTGGATTATTGTCATTTTTGTGGTTTGAAAAGCGAGGTCTAGAGAGAAAACAAAAGGATAGGCAGCAAGTAGCAAGGCAGACCAGTAGTGGAAGATCTATACTATAGCCCGAGCTATTTATAATGATAATGGGGTCAGAGAAATATTCATCATCGGCAATTAGAAATTATAGGATAAGCATGCATGCATCGAATAAACCAATCACATCGTAATTTCTAAAGTAAATGATGGTTCAGAAAGACATCCAACCTCTATGATGAGAACAGGTTTATGTTTTGCTACGAGTAGGAATGGTAATGGGTTTCTGATCTGAGCTAGATTTATTGGATCCGACCCAATTAAAAGGGTGTGGGTCCAGTGAAATGAGAATCAATAAGTCCTAAGTCAGTTTGGATTTGCGGGATGTGGATCGGATTTGGATCTAAGTTTGAAAAAACCCGATTCCAGACCCATTTAAAAACCCATTAATTTTTTTTAAAAAAAGATGTGGCAAGCCAATTGACTAAAGTAACTCTAAACTAGTAAATCCTAAAATTACTTTGTTTTTTGCCGGTCGGACAAGAAAAACTATTTTGTTATGTTTGTTTAAAATTTGACGGATTTTGTCTTTGTGATTTGTATTAAAATAATAATTTTGGTCTGTAAAACGTAAGTAAGAACACTTGACTATGGTATGTGTCCCTAGAATTTTTTTTAATTAAATATCACGTAAATCCAATTATTTATCTTTAAAATGTGGCAATTCATATTATGATATGGAAAAAATAATTTTTAATGTGGAGAATAGTTAGGACCCATTCAAGTCCTGCGGATCCACCATACCCAGAGGCTCTAGATTTGGGTCCCATCTTTCTAGATCCAACGGGTCTAGGGCGTGTTTGGGTCCAGGTCCATAAAAATTAAATGGGTCAAATTTCAAGTGGACCCGACCCAATTCATCATCATCCCTAATTACAAGACACTTTTTAAAATTCAAATGTGATGTGATTTAAAATCACTAAATTTTTAATCGTTATATATGAATTGCGGAAGCTTTACTATTTATTCACTATGCCGACGAACATAAATGATATTCTAATCGGATCAACCCTATCCACAAGTACATATATTATATGTGTAATTCTATAATGGTGAAAAATTTATGAATAAACATGTGGTCTAACACAATTTATAAGTAACACCGCCCTTTACCATTCAATCATGCCTTTCTTTGAATTTAATATAAGATATCATAATTTTTAAGTTAAAACTAGACACTTAGAAAGTGTTTTGCAATAAGACACTTATCATTTTGCTTTCACATTATTTTTCACCTATTTTTATATTGGGTAATGCTATATGCGTAGCTATAAGACACTTCTTAGACATCTTTAACATAAATTAGTATATTATATAGTTTAAAATCTCTAAGTTTTCAATAGTTATGAGTTACAATCCTAATTGACAATTGTGAACTTATAGTATTCATAGACTAAACCAATGAGTAAGATAACACTCTAATTATGAAAAAGTGTGATTAAAAAGGTGATTTTACACAATTAATAATACTCATCTATATTCAATTATGCTAATTTATTCAATTTAATATATGATAATTTAATTTCAAACTAACACAAGACACTTACAAAGTGTGTTGTAGAAAAAGATATATTGTTAAGCTTTCGTATTATATAATCTTGACGTGTATAATGCATTCGAAGATAAGTAGACTAGCCAAATATATGAACGGACTAAAATGCTAATCATACAGTCATATATAAAAGTAGGTGCAAATTATGCGATTGTGACACATGTCTCTTAAACATTTATTAAAACTTTATTTAGAAACAAAATTAAGACAATATGTGATTTAAAATCATCATAATGAAGAATACTTGTTCAACTACTTCTAGGAAGACAAAAAGAAAATAAATTACTGATATGTAAATAGTATTATTTCTAGAAATTATAAAAAATTAATTATAGCATCTCTAAAAATATTTTGACTAAAATTTTAAAACAACCCGTAAATAACATGGGTTTAGAGGCTAGTATAATTAAAAAGTGTGCTCCTCGAGGCTTGTTTGCTGGTTTAACTTCAATGACTCTTTATTATGTTCTATCTCATGGTCATAGTTGTTCTTCATTTCAATCTGTCTCATTGATCACTCCCTTTCATCGCAGTAACAAGAATGAAAAGTGGAAAAAAGTAAAATCCTTTGCCTTTCAATTACTCTGTCATTTGCTCCATCTGTTTCAATTGATCAACTATTACGAGATGCTCAAATCGGCTTCCAATTTCACGACTTTCTTTATCTCAACTTCTATGACCACTGCCGGCATAAACTGAATATCGTATCTTGTTCATCCCAAAATTTAAAAGTCCCACAATTGTTGCGAGCATGGTAAGGACTCAAGAAGTCTTCTTCACATCTTCAAAAAAGGTAATAGGGTATGTAGGAATAATATTGTAATTTGATAATTTGTACAGTTTATTATACATATATCGGAACCACAAGAAAACAATGGAATTTTGACGGACATTTTGATGGAAAATTGAGTATATTTTGACAAAAAATCGAGCTTGTGCAGATAATTTTGACGGACTATGTGGTCGTAAAAAAATGTTGGTCCAAATGGACATTTTGACCAACCTATCAAAATTAGTAACAGACCGATTGTGACGGACTGACAACCAAGACGAATTATATTTTGACTTACAGACGTACAATTCGTCAGTGTATATTTTGACGGACATTTTGATGGATTGACGGTCTGTCAGTGTATATTTTGACAGACAATTTGGCTGAAGCCATTACTTGCCACGTAGACAATTTCTTAGTCTGTGATGGTATAAGAAATTTTGATGGAAATATGGGGGTGTTTGGTAATAACAGCTTTTTGGAAAAAAATAGCTACTTGTGAGGATTTTGGCTGTTTTGACCAAGTCAAACAACTAAAGGGTGTTTGGTAAAGAGCTGTTTGCAACAGCTGTTTGGCTCCAAAAGGCTCTTTTTGAAAAAGCTATTTCCATTAGCCTTTTGAGAAGAGCTTTTTGTAGAAATGACATAATTGTCCATAAGTTTGGAAAAATTACACACATCTCATTAAAAACTAATTCATAAATAAGGACATAAATGAAATTTTACCAACATATTTTTTAGAAACAGCTAATTTATATATATATATATATATATATATATATATATTTATATATATATATATATATACACACGTAGCTTTGTTCAATTTTGAGTCAAGTTATTTGAGTTGGGTCATAATAAGATTAATTAGATTAATTCAGTTTCAATTTTAATTTAGATAATTTTTAGATCGCTTTGAATCTAAATTGGTTAATGTTTGTTGTCCCCCTCCCCAAAAAAAAATATGGAAAATACTTTAGGTAGAGTTCTTGGTTCAACTTAGCGAACTTTTTCAAATTCACTGTCACTTTAATAATAATTTAAAAATATATCTTAAATTTAAAGTTTATGATACTTTGGAAAATAGTTATAGTCAAGGATTATATTTTCCCAACCAAAAAGTCAAATATAAACTTTTTCACTAGCCTCTTTGATGCTTTAGCATCCATCCTTTTGTTAGTTGGTCTAAGGTGTCCTACAAATCTCAAATATTTTTAGTTTTCTTTAAAATTAAAATATATGAAAGGAAATTAAAATATTAGCTATAATAATATTATGTATTTTTATTTACACACCAATCAAAATTGGTCTAAGGTGTCCTACAAATCTCAAATATTTTTAGTTTTCTTTAAAATTAAAATATATGAAAGGAAATTAACACAACTAAAAAAAGATAATTTAATTAAAAAATTCATAAATAATTAGGGAGAAGGTCCATGTGTTGGACAAACACTCTCCACTAGTAGCAATTAAAAACGTAATGTTCAGAAAAACGAAATATTATTGAAGACACCCTAGAGCTCCCCCTCAGGGGCCCTTCCTCCTCCTCAATAGCAATGAAGTGTAACTTTTTCACTCCGAAAATGGAAATTTGTACAACACTCAAGAGTTTATTCCTATAGTTAAACCGTTTAATTTATGAGCTGAAAATTTTGTTATGGCTAGATTAGTAATGATTGAGTTCAGACGACTTTATATCCTGAAAAACAAGTAGGATTTCACAAAAAGAATGAAAGATAATCATTCCATGACACCTATACATGTGTGCCCAATGCCCTTCATACACAGGGGACATGTGACAAACAATTTAGCTGTTGACATCGTCTTCTCATATGAGCATTAAACTATTAGTGATCATGCAATAGATGTCTACACAAAACGATAGACTTTTTTTGGAGATAACACATTATGAATGTCACATCACTTCTGTAACAATTATGGGGCAACGATGTCTGGGAGGGAAGTAATTGGTGCGATGGTGGCAGCGGAAGCATTGCATCACACAAGGGGACTGAACGCAACAATATCTGATGGGAAGCACTACTTGTGTTTGCCAACAAATGGGGGAAAGTGTATCGTTGAAAGGGCACCAATTGTAAATAGGCTTCATGAAGCCGCGCGAGGCGGTTAGAGAGGTATATATTTTCATTCATTAACTGTAACAATTATTGAAAATGTTAATGCGATGAGCTAAAGAATTAGGATTCCACATAATTATTGAACTTGGAATCTTTTATTATCATAATCTTTATTAATAAATTTTGGTAGTATTAGTTGAATTTTTGATGATGTTGAAAAACAGAATCATTTATTGTGTATATAGTTTTTTAAAAATCAAAAAAGCAAACAAAATAACACTAGATATGCCAAAAGAGATATCAGAACTCTTATAATAATGAAGAATTGGACATCAATTCAGTAAGCCATGTGCACTTCACGGCACCTTGTGACAATAAACCCCTTGCCATCTTTCCATAAAAACAAATTATTGGGTCCAAAACTACCTACAAGAATAATTAGTTGCAACTCAGTAATTATATAACACCCACAAGTCAATAATTTGTGGAAATTGAATGCAGGAAATAATTAAATAGGACACCAAATTAAACATGCAAAAACCTCCAATGTAGAGGGAAAAACAACGGAGCAAACCGACAGAAATATTCCACTACATAAATAGTAAATAGTAAAATGAGTAACTTGAATTATTTGTTCTAATTTGAGAACCACGGCAGTATAGAAATAATACAAAATTTACCTCTAGGCTCGCATACAATTGAATGGCATTATTAATTCATTCTACTACCACCTAAAAAATCAGCCCAAATTATTGTATATATCTCTACCGAACACCTTGCTGTCACCCGGCAAAACCTAGCCCTTTGTTGCACAAACCTTCTGTCACGCACTCACGAACTCTCACAAATCGTTGTACCGTTTGTTTCTATGTGGAGCAAATGAGACCTAATGGCCTTAATTTATAGTGATGCCACTCTCCAAATTTGTAAGCAATGAATGCCAGACCTCACCAACTTAAGAAAAGCTTATTGCCCAAGTAAATTAACGAAGTCAGCAGCTTCCTTTTTATTCCAAATCCTGTGGAACTTGTCGATTAGAATCAAGGGCCTCCCTTTTAAAAAACTTTTTCAATATATTGGGTTGGACATAATTGGGTAAAGAACCCAATTCAACAAATCTTCCTCACCAGTTCAAGGGAAGAGCAATTGTTATGTCATACAATCGATTGTACAGAAATAGTTGTATAATCGAATTTCGGCTCACTAAAATACAGTACGACTCACTAAAATATGCTATTATGCACTCAGTTTTGCCCATTAAAAATATTGTACAACTCATTGAATATTTTTAGTGAGCTGTCATACGTTTTCAGTGAGCAACATAATTGCTTGACACTAATGCATACAATAAGATATTATATATAATTACTGGTTGTCTAGTATTAGTGTTACTCATTAGTCACTAACATCTACCCACTAATATATACATTATTCCTCACTAATTCATACAATCATTAGCGTAAGTGTAATGGGATTTTTTTTTTTTTTGGGGGCTACTTACTACTTTCCCCTTTTTTTGTGAGATACTTACCTTCCATTTTCATCGCCTTTTTTATTTTTCTTTCTTTTTCTTAGAGATCAGGTATATATTTTTAGTGAGTAATGCACATTATAGTTCATAAATTTTGAGCTAATAATATTCGTTAAGTGAGTTGTATTGTATCTTTTGGATATCTATTCAATAAACAATATGTATATTAATCTTCTAAAGCGCTCTAACATATCTTTTGGTTAATTTACATGTAAGGTTATTTAAATATATAAGAATGATGTACTTGAAAAGTGTTAGCACTTGTACTTTGATTGTTCGGTAAGTTACTTTTATTATGCTGTTGGGAGCTAAAATATACATTTAGTGAGCAAAACGCTTGAAAATTTTATATTTCAGTGATTTTATTGTTTCTTTTAGTGAGTTATGACATATATTTAGTGAGTTATATATATATTCAGTTAGTTAGGCCACATTTGATGAGATGGACTAGTATTCACAAATATAATACGAACACTCCTACTTGATAATAAAAAAATGAGTGAATATGAAATAACTCAAAACCTTGAAAAAGTTATTTTCCATTGGTTTGTACTATTTCTTTAATAACTTATGGTATTTGTTTAGTCAGCAAAGACATAATTAAGTGAGCTATGAAATATTCTTTATGACCAATATGATTATGTGAGCAACATCAACTATTCAAAATAAAAAGTAAGCGAGCAAACAATATAATACATAATTTTAGTGAGCACGTACTCATTCTTGTCCATATCCTAAGTATGATATTTTCGTCTTTTCGTGAGCTATGTCTATATTTAGTGAGTTGGATTAGGTCTACTGAGGTGGACTACATTTGTATTATACTCACCAAACGTAATACAAATAGCCTCATGTCATAATAATAACTGGGCTATAACATAACTGAAGAACTGGAAAATGTTATTGTAGGCACTAAAAAATAATGAAAACTGTCACATTAGAAAATTAATATAAATTAATTATTTCAGTTTAGCGCATTTAATTAATTTATTTATTTAAAAATTGATTCAAATCGACTATCAAATCATGACTCAAATGACTGCCAAGTTAACGGTCAAATTGACTATTAAATTGCTAATCAAATGGATTAATAAGTCAAAAGCCCAATCAACAGTCTAAGAAGGCGAATAAGTTACAAACCCTAATAAGAGGAAGGGAATTCTTTTCATAGCACACTACTCCCTCCTACTCAGGGGATTGACAATTCATTTACTTCATAGACATTCTGAAGACTCAAAGGGTTAATTTCTATAGAGGAAGACAACAATTACAATCAAAGCACATGACGTCTACCATCGAACATCAAAGGAAACTCATCTTGATTGAAGCCAAGCCTCTTAGGCCCTCTCTCAAAATCAAATTCATTAAAGTTCATTCAAAGAAAGTCAAATTAACCAACTTGATCGAGATTCAAGTCAATCGATCATCTTTTAAGTACAAATTAAAGATCGAATAAGAGAAATTATTTAGTTATTCATCTTGTAACAAATATAAAAAGATTGTACCAATACCTCCTAAAATCAACGCAAATTAAATTTGTCCATATTTCTTATCTAACTTATTTTAGGCTTGAAATTTGTGTTTATAAATTTTTGGCATATTCGGTGGGACCATCTTTGCCTCTCATCTCTTTCTCCAAGAAAATAAGTTCTACACTTCTTCAGAGAAGACATGCCTCCCAAGAACGACATTCCTCAACCTTCAAAGAAGAAGACGTTCGGATTTGCATAGAAAAAATCCACAAATGCAAGAATTGCATATGACAATTGAAGCACTGGCATGATGACCAGGAGCATGGCCAAAGCTGCAGCCTCCATCACCATAAAACAACAAGTTGTGATTCCAATTTTGAGTTGTGATTCTAATTTTGTGGCCACGTAAAATTCAAAAATTTGGCTCCAACTTGCCTACTATGGAAGATGACTTAATGATAATGAATCAATGACATCATCAAGAAATAAAAGCTCCATACTAAGAAACTTTGAAAAAAATGAATATTATTATTTTAAGTCTGATGCACCAAAAATACTTAACAAACTTCTTGAAAAGAGACTTACACAACTCCCATAGCTAAAGCGTCCTGTAGAAATTTGAAGAACTAATGATCCCAAATACTGCAAGTATCACTGATTCATCGTTCATCCTATGAAGAAATGCAGGGCATTCAAGGAGTAAGTCCTGTAGCTGGCAAGGAACGACAAATCACATTAGATAAAGAAGACACCCAAGAATCTGATTGATTATCCATCAAGATCATATTGAAAAATGCTTTGAAAGAAGGACGACCCAATATGATCGTTTAGGGAGCAAACTTCTAAGTCGGTTAAAGACTATTAAGTTAAGTGTTCAAGACTCCTAAGTCAATGTAATTGTATGCTTAGAAGACATTTTTAAAGACTTTCAAGTTGTTAAATTGAATACTTTCAACTCACTCCTAATGACCCCCAAGTCATAAAATAATTTCGCTCCAAGCTTCTAGACTCTCAAGTCAACATAGACTGCCAAGTCACCCACTGGAATTCTTAAGCCATCAAAGTCATAGACTTCCAAGTGATCGAATTCAAAGACTTCTAATTCACCTAAAGACTATCAAGTCAACAAAATCATAAACTTTAAAGTGAACTTAGTGACTCTCAAGTCATCGAAATTAAAGACTTACAACTCATCAAAGATGAAGACTCTCAAATTATTATAATCAAAGACTCCCAAATCTCCTAAGTTAAAGACTCAAACAAGTCATTAAGGTTATGACTCTCACGTCATCAAAATCAAAGACATCTAAATCCCCCAAGTTAAAGACTCACAAGTCATCGAAGATAAAGACTCTCAAGCATCATAATCAAAGGCTCTTAAGTCTCCAAAGTTCAATACTCTCAAGTTATCGAAGACAAAAACTCTCAAGTCACTAAAATTAAAGACAACTAAGTCTTCTAAGTTCAAGACTCTCAAGTTATTGAAATTAAAAGAAACCAAGTCTTCAAAGTTTAAGACTCCAAAGTCATCGAAAATAGAGACTCCCAATTCATCAAAGCAAAATTCTAAAGTCCTTAAAGATAAAACTCCAAAGTCATCAAAGTTTAAAACTCTCATGTTCTTAAAAGTGTAGGACTCTTAAGTCTTCAAAGTTTAAGACTCCTAAGTCTTAAAAGTTTAAGACTGCCACATCATTGAAGTTGCTAACTCTCAAGTCATTAAGTAGACTTTTGTATCATCTAAGAAAACTTTAAATTGCCATCAAAGTGGTAGACTACCCAGTCATCAAACTTCATGAGCCTTAAATCATCAAAACTTGTGATCCTCGAAGGCTTCAAATTAGGGCAATGGTAATATATTCCTCTTCCTTTAAGTTGGCCACAATGGTGTTGCTGTGATTTTTCGCAAGCGCATGCTTTATCATCGAAGTACTTACTGGTATCGATCCTCAAGGATGGATTACGAAATTAGATAGCAAAATTAGATTACTAAACCTTGAATTCAAACTATTATTTAAGGCTAAAACAACAAGAACTAAAACCACGTTATTCGACCAAAAGAATTGCACTCCCTACTAGTGCCAATGATCAAATTTTTATTATGACTTTCATAGAATAATTAACTAAATGACAAAAGAAAGAATGGCAAACATAATTATGATCTTCAGTACTAAAAACACGGGAGCAAGAATTAGTGCCCAACATTCTGAAATCTTAATCCAAGTGCATTCAACTCAAGCAAACCACGATCTGGGAATGAAGGGTCTGAACTTGACAGAGCACATAACCATGAGACGTTCATAGAACTCGAATCCGCACAAAATACCAAATGAAATTTGGAATTAAACCCAATGCTTGCAACTTCGAAACTCAAATCTTAATCCACTCACAATTTAATCAAAAATCTAAGTTGATTACACAAATTGAGAACATGAATCTCATACCTGAAATTGATGACATAAAGGAAAAAATGAAGAATTGAAACTTAAAGCTATTCAAATCTACTCTCTCTTTATCCCTGTTGTCAACCTTTGCTGCTTTTTAATAACGACTTCCTCATATGCCCCCTCCCAATGATACGAGTCACCTTGCCTTTATTTCTTCAATTACTTCTTCAGTCAAACACCTTGTAACCGCTAGATTTTGTGACGGTAATGATGATGGCAAGGTGGGTAACGTCTGAGAGGAGGGAGACGAAGAAGCACATTAAGCTCAACAGTCTTATGTTTCTGGGCACTTGATTCTGGGCCGTGAAGAGCAGTAAAAGAAGAAGAGAAGAAGCATTGGAGAAGCTGAAGATCACGTGAGCCGCATGCCCGAGTTAAATGAAACAAGGGAGTAGGCTGGGCTGGGGGAGAGAATGGCGCGTGTGGGCTTCAGTTGTGAACACGTTTGGGCCAGGCCTAGCAAGACAGAGGGAAGGTGGCCTGACTGGGAGAAAAGAAAGGTGCAAAGTGGGAGGCCACGAGCTGGGCCTCGCATTGGGCCGAGAGAGGCGGGTTGAGCTAGGCGCAAATCGGGCTGCTTCCTGGACTCAGGTTTCTCTTGCTGGGATAGACCCTAGAAGCTAGTCCACTTGCCTGAATTTTCTTTGAATTTTCTCTCCTTTTCTCTTATTCCAACCTTTGGACAAATTGTTTAATTTTTTCCCACATTTGTCAATATCTACAAAATAAAGAAAATTATATTAAATCCTAATTAAATCATTTAATTTGGAGCAAATTTTAGGAAATAAAAGGTTGTAAAATGCAATAGTTTTGGATTGAAAAATACCCCCATACCTAAGTTTCGCTCGTCTGCGAGTAAAATGAAACTAAAAATCATAGAAAAAGAAAGTAAAATCTTAATTCACTTTCATAGGGATCACGGTTGCACTTAGCATATGCAACAAGTCCTTTAAACCCTTAGGTTATCCCTAGTGGACACGAAAAGTCTCGTGAGGATTTGCAGAATATATACCCACAAAATACTGAAAATTATTTCTTTTTGAAAACTCAAATATACAACATCGCGAAAACATATATACATATTCTAATAAACTACATCACTCAAGTAACCTAAGCATTAAATCGCATATAAACATAATGTACACATCAAGAAATTCTCAATCCCCACTGGTGACATCCATATACAATCTTTCACCTTACTTAAGAATTAATTACAAGCGTGACCGGTAGAACCTCACTTTTAGGGATTTGTGGAATCATTCCCGCTCATATGTTTAAGATACAATAAGGTTCACTAAATTCTCTTCTAATCAAACAAACTCTTATGGTCTTGTGAAGATTCTCGATTTTCCACCACTAAAATGCAATATACAACACGATAATCAAGAGGTTTTTTTTAAGGTTGTCATGGGGTAAAAGGTAAAGGGTTAGGAGAGGAATAAATGATTTGGGAAATGAAGAGCTAAAAGCTATAGCTAATGAGCAACAACACTTACACCAATTATAATTACCACATACTCTCCCAAAACTTACAACGAAATAAGAACACACCCCCCTAAAATAGACCATTGAAAATGAGTACATACAATGACAACATTCATGTCAATCACTCTTATTCACAACACTTTCTGAATTTTTTTTTTCAACTTTTTTTTCTATTTTTTTCATTTTGTTTTTCTTACTTTTTTTTCCTTTAAAAAATGAATAAATGGTATGTACAAAAATAATACCACTCAATTTCCAAATGGTCATAGCGATACATCCCCATACATAACCAAGATCAACCACCAATCATATAAATACCTAAAAGCTACCCATCAAATAATAAAGTGTTACTCCACTAGAATTGGCTCAGGTATAGGAAATGTATTTAGGCCAAGGGTTAAAATGAAGGGTTCACAACAAAATAGTCAAAAGCCCAAAAGGGTTAGCAGAGGATAAAAACATTATCATAATGCATATGCTAAATGTGATTTCAAAGAGAATTAAAGCAAGTTCTCAAAATATAATCATGGAATAGACACACATGAAATAAAAATGAGACTAAAAATGATGAATTAGTCTTTAAGGCTTAAAATGTCACAGGTCTATCCATCGAAGTCAAACTTGCATTTGAAAAAAATGTCGAGGGTTATGACTGTATGCAAACATCACACTTTGGACTAAGTTCTATTAATGCACACCGCATATATATACAACCTAGTACTAAGGGTACAAGAGGACATGGACGATCAAAATCACACGTATATTCCCCAAAATAAAACTCTTTTTAGAATTTTTAATATTGTATTTTTTTATTTTTTCAAAATTTTTCAAACAAAGTTTCCCCATTCCTACACCTAAATCAGATAATGCCCTCATTGGCAGTGAAAGAAACATAAAACACAAAAATAAAAACTAGAAATAAAAAGAAATATACAAAAAGAAAAAGAAGACCTAAAGCAAAAGACACAATCAAAAACAAATGTAAAAATGTATACACACAAGAGAAAAAGAAAAGTGTCCAAATGTGCAAAAAGAAAAGAAAAATGAGAAAAAGAGAAAGAAAGAAAAGAAATCTCAAGCAAACCGGATTGGGTGCTAAGTACACACAAGCTATCTTAGCAGCATATCACTCTTCAGAATTCGGCTCACGGAGTATGAGACACTCCGCATCTTCTTTATTCAGAAGCTCCAGAAATTGCTTCAATCGTTGGCTATTCACCTTGAATTTGGCACCACTGTCAAGATCCTGAATTTCAACTGCACCATAAGGAAAAACACGTGAAATAATATAGAGACCCATCCATCGGGACCTTAATATTCCTGGAAATAAATGGAGCTCAGAATCATATAAGAGTACGTTCATTCCTGTAGCAAACACTTCCCTAATAATATATTTGTCATGAAAAAACTTAGTCCTCTCTTCGTAAGATCGAATACTCTCATAAGCCTCAGCTCGTATCACTTTAAGCTTACTTAGTTACAGTCTTCACTCCTCAACGGCCTCAGTCAAGTCATAATTAAGCATTTTAATGGCCCACTAAGCTCTATGCTCTATCTCAACTGGGAGATGACAAGGCTTATCCCATAAACTACCACATAAGGTGATATACCTGAGGGAGTTTTGAAAGTCGTCCTATATACCTAAAGAGCATATACAAGCTTATCAACCCAATCTTTCCTATTTTTACTCACAATCTTCTCTAGAATCTGCTTAATTTATCGATTGGATACTTTAATCTGGCCAATAGTTTGGCGATGGCGGGGGCAGCAAGTCTATGGACTATAGAATACCTCCCCAATAAGGCATCAAAAGATCTATTACTAAATTGGGTACCCTGATCACTAATGATAGCTCAGGGCATACCAAACTAGCAAATATGTTCTCCCTAAGGAACTTCACAACCAGCTTGGTGTCATTGGTCCCAGAAGAGATGGCCTTAACCCACTTAGAGATAAAGTCCACAGCTAATAAAATGTACTCATTCCCAAAAGAAGATAAAAATGGTCCCATAAAATCTATACTCCAAACATCGAAAATTTTCACCACAATGATGAGGTTAAATGGGATCATATATCTTCTACTTATTCTACCCAACAGTTGGCACCTAAGGTAACTCTTACAATATTCAAAAGCATCCATAAACAAGGTAGGCCAATAGAAACGACATTGAAGAACTTTGGTTGCAATCGTCCTCCCAATGAAATGTCTCCCACATGCTTGGTCATGACTAAAAGAAAGAACACTCCTCACCTTATGGTGTGGAATACACCTCCTAAAGACTTGGTCAAAATAGTATGTAAACAAACAAGGGTCATCCCAAACAAAGATTTTCACGAGGTGGAAGAACCTATCTCTGTTATTCTCGCTCCAGCCCTCAGCGATCCTACCAGAAACTAGGTAGTTCACAATGTCAGCATACCAAGGATTAGGGTGGACAGCATATAATTGCTCATCAAGGAAGCACTCAGAAATACTTGACTCACTCTCTCCATCATAGAGAATCCTAGATAAATGGTCAGCTACAACATTCTAAGAACCTTTCTTATCCCTAATCTCACAATCAAATTCTTACAAAAGCAAGATCCATTTCACAAGTCTAAGCTTAGCATCCTTCTTAAAAAAAAGGTGCTTAAGAGTAGAGTGATCATTATAAACAATCACATGAGACTCAATCAGGTAAGGTCTAAACTTCTCAAAGCCAAAGATCACCGCCAAAAATTCTTTCTGAGTAACAGTGTAATTTAATTGAGCATCATTTAGAGTGTGAATCGCATAATAGACAACATGGGGCTTCTTATTAACATGCTGCCCTAGAACAATCCTAATAGGATAATCAGATGCGTCACACATCAACTCAAATAGGGCTCCCCAAATGGGAGGATGAAGAATGGGAGCAGAGGTTAAGGCTTTCTTAAGCTTAGTAAATACCATAAGACACTCCTTAGAGAAGTGAAATGGCACATCTTTAGCTAACAGATTGGTCAAGAGCTTTACTATCCTACTAAAGTCCTTAATGAAACGATCATAGAAGCCAACATGCCCACGAAAAGACCTCGCCTCTTTCACACAAGTGCAAGGGAAGAGATTGACAATCAAGTCAGTCTTAGCCTTATCTACCTCAATCCTATCTCTAAAAATAATGTGACATAAGACTATACCCTTTTTAACCATGAAGTGACATTTCTCTTAGTTCAAAGTCAAGTTTTTCTCCCTATACCTTTCTAACATTTTCTCAAATTAGAAAGACAATCATCAAAAGAAGGCCCAAACACAGATAAGTCATCCATGAAAATTTTCATATACTGCTCAACTAGAAATGAGAAAATAGAAATCGTGCACCTTTGAAAGGTAGTAAGGGCATTACATAGTCTAAACAGAATTCTTCTAAAGGCATAAGTCTCAAATGGATAAGTGAAATGGCACATCTTTATCTTAATCCTCAGAAGTAATAAAGAGCTTAGCGTAGGTAGAATATCTATATAAAAAGCAATAGAAGGAATATCTAACCAACTTCTCTAATGTTTGGTCTAAGAATGGAAGGGAAAACTGATCTTTCCTAGTGATAGTATTCAATTTCCTATAATCTTTACATACACACCACTCATATTGAACTCGAGTAGGGACTAACTCGTTCTTATCGTTCTTAATCATGGTAATACTGGTCTTCTTAGGAACAACTTGAATAGGGCTAACCCACGCACTATCAAAAATGGAATAAATAATCCCATGGTTTAACCACTTCAGTATTTCTTTCCTAACTACTTCCTGTAGAGTTGGATTCAAACGCCTTTGGTGGTCTCGGTAGGATTTAGTGCTATCCTCCAAATGGATTCTATTCTGTATGATGGAGGGACTAATGCCCTCAATATCCCCTAAAGTCCAACCTATAGCCTCCTTATTCTCTCAAAATAAAGTAATCAATTTGTCCTCTTGGTCCCAGTCTAGGTCAGAAGCAACAATGATAAGTAATGATTCATTGGGTCCTAGGAATAAATACTTAAGAGCGTCAAGAAGAGGTTTCAATTCAAGAGCACGAAGCAGATTCAGAAGCAGAAATAAGCAAACTGTCGGTAGTAGAGCACAAGTCATCAAACTCAAAACACGTCATATTTAGGCTCATCATCAATAAGAAAGGACTCATACTCAGCAGCAAACATATCATCAAAATCATCATCAAATATAGAATCTTCTATCTAGTCAAGAGTAAAACACTCCATATCATCAAAACCAGATTTGTATGTTAAAGATGTTCAATTCTAAAGTCATGTTACCAAAAGACAGTCTCATTATGCCATTCTTATAATTAATAAGGGCATTGGTAGTGGCCAAGAAAGGACGACCTAGAAGCACAGAGACTTGACTAGCTGCACTGGACACCTTCTCAATCTCACTCACAAAAAGTCCACAAGGTAAATGAATTACCCATTCTAAAGCACATCCTCAACTATAATCCTAGGCAACTTGGTCGATCTATTAGCTAATTGGATCACCATTTTGGTCAGTTTCAGCTCACCTAGCCCTAGCCTGTTATACTTAGTGAGTATCAAATTGACACTTACCCCTAAATCAAGCAGCGCTTTGTGAATAAGCTGGTCCCCTATAGCTATAGAAATAGTAGCACAACTGTGGTCCTTATACTTCACTGGGATCTGATGAGAAAGGGCGAAAATAGCTCCAAATGCTAAGAAAGCCTTCTTAGGGACACTAGTGGTTCTTTTGGTGGTACACAGATCCTTTAGAAATCTAGCATATGGAGGCATCTGCTGAATATCATCGAGTAAAGGAATGTTGACTTTGACTTGAGAGGAGATCCCACTCGTCTTTTCAACATGAGCTTGGTCTTTCCTTTTAAGCCTATGGCGAAAAGAAAGTAAAGGCTTATGGACTTTCTCAGCAAAAGAAGGAGAAGAAGAATCCTTCGAAGGTAAAGGATCAACTGAATCAGCAGAATCTTTCTCCCTAGGGTCCTCTTTGTCAAAAGGCAACTTAGAAGGAAGAGGATTATGAGAATCATTTAGGACATCATTAGTAGCATCCCTTGACATATTGGATGAACCGATTTTTACATAAGAATGAGACGGACAAGAATTTTGGAAGAAATGGTGAGGATATATTCAGGGTTCATTAGGATTTCTCATTTAATTATCAATCTCCCAATCAGATCGAAGAGATATAACTGTATTTACTTTTCTCATAGGCTCACTAGGGTTAGCATAAGAAGAAGAAGAGGTATGACCCTTAGGGTTCTCCTCAGACTGACTTGAAAAAGTACCTGGCTCTCTAAAACATGATGCTAACTAGGAAAACTGTTCAGTCATTATGCTCATCATTCTTTCCACATTGTTATCAATTTTTCTCTCAATTTTATCAATGTCAGTGAAATCGGAAGGAGGTTGAACTTGAGCTACAGAAGGTGGAAGTCTAAGTGCATTGGGCACACCTGAAAAAGCCGATCTTTGAAAAGCATTGGAGGGATAGGAGATGGGCTAGAAGTTGTTTCCACGAAACACTCCAGGCTGGGAGTTTGGGACTGCCGCATTTGGTCCACCACTCCAAGAAAATTAGGGTGATTTCTTCACCTTGGATTATAATATGGGGAAAGGTGGTTATGCTTAGGTCTCTAAAAGGCCATACTCACTTGCTCTTGACAGGTTGATAACTGTTGAACAAAATAAGGTCAAGCACTCAAATAATGAGCTAAGGCCTGATAGTGAGAACATGACACCATAAAAGTTTGAGGTATCTGGGGACTTTGGGGAGATAACCCATTCAACATGTTTTTCAAAATAGCAATATAAGACTCTAAGTGACTCATATCAGAGACAAAATGCAATCCACCCCTAGTAAACCTAGAACTTAGAGTATTATCTCTAGCGGTTTCCCACTGTATGGTCTTCTCAACTAAGTCCGCTAGAAATTCCCAAGTAGCAGTGGCGCTTTTAGAAAGAAATTCACATGACACATGGACTCTAACAAGGTTCTAGTTTGTTACTCTAGTCCTTCATAAAAAAATTTGACTCAAACATGCTTGGTCTAACCATAATGGGGACATTGGGCCAATTCTTAAACCTATTAAAGTATTTCCAAAATGATTCCCCATCTAGTTGCATAAATTGATTAATCTCATTACATAGCCTAACAGTCTTGGTATTAGAAAAATATTTTCTTAAGAACAATCTCAGAAAATCATTCCAAGAAGTAACAGAATTAGCCGCCAAGGCATACATTCAACGTTTAGCAAATTCCCTTAAAAGCACATAAGCATCCTCTACACCTGTGATTTTAGGGAGTATTTGAGTATAGTGAGGTCTCAATTTGAAAGCCACATCAGGTCCTACGTCAAGTAAAGTAAAACAAGATGGCAAAGCAGTCCTAAGAGGATAGAAAATCTCACTCAAAGATCTCTATTATGCCATTTCATGCCCTTGTAGTTCAGACTTAGGTTCAACTTCAAGTTCAAGGTTAGAGTCAGATTCACTCCTAGCAAGTCTTTTACTTTCTGGTTCTCCAACCCAACTAGTTACGCAAATCCCATACCCTCACTAAAGGATATCTTTTTGGTCTTTTTCCTTTCTTTTTTTTTGGATTGTGGATTTTTCTGATTTTTTTCTCTCTTGATTATTCTTTTGATTTTTTTCTTTCACAAAGAAAAACAAAAATAGGAAGTAAACTAATCCTAGGAACATAATGACAATAGAAAACTCAAAATAACAAACAAAAAAATCAAAATAGCGAAACCCAAACAAGCAAAATCTAAGAATAAAATGAAAACAGAAAATCAAACTCCTAAAATCAAATCCCTTTCCAAAGAAAATTCAACATAATGACAAGGAATATGAATATATTTTTTTTGAAATTTTTTCTGTCCCTGATCAGTTTAGAAAATTCTAAATAGAAAATTACTTCCAAAAATCATAGAAAATTCCAGAAAGTCCTAAAACTCACACAAAAATTCGTGCAAGCTCTAAAAATCATGGAGAACCCAGTAAAAATATCAGCATGAAAAAATTCACACTAAAACTATTCCAACAAATACAAACAAAATCCAAAATTCCTAGAAAACTGCACTGTAATTGTTTTTGGTTTTCGTCCTTCACTTCTTTTCTGTTCCTGCACATAAACATGGCAAAACTAATTCGAGGATCTGAATTGAACCACCTGGACCCACGCCTGACCTGACATCCAAAATATGCTCGCCCGAAAGTATACCCGAAACCTGAATTGACCCGAACCGAACCATACACGACCCGAAATTTTCTACAAAGTTACTTATTTTTGCATGACAAGTATATTGGACTAAAAATCGATTGATCAGAAGCCGATCCAAAATGCAGTTCATCCAACCCAAATCGAACTAACCCGAAATGTCACATAACTCAAAACATAACCTAATCCCAATTTAACCCGACCTGTACCCGAATTGAATGACCCATTTGCCTAGTATACCTGCATAGCTAAGTCTAATCAGTTAGTTTTTGTTTTTCAGCAGCAAAATCACATTAAATAGCATTAGATTAACCCAAAACAAAAACAAAACCAAAATACGAACTCAAATCAAAATTCAAAAATAGTCTAAACTAAACTAATCTAACACAACTAAAACTAAACTAACACACACAAAATTGAAAATCAAAAACACGAAATAAAAGTAATGAAAATGGCTCAAAAATGAGTCACAATGAATCAGTGATTCGATGCAGCCTAATTTCACAAACTGATTCCTAGCAGTAGCGCTAAAAACTTGTTGCAATTTTCCACAAGCGCACGGTTTATTGTTGAAGCACTTACGATGTTGATCCTTAGGGATGTATTACAAGATTAGATTGTAAAATTAGATTATTAAACCTTGAATTCAAACTATTATTTAAGGCTAAACCAACAAGAACTAAAACCATGTTATTCGACCAAAAGAACTGCATTCCCTATTGGTGCCAATGATCAAATTTTTATTATGACTTTAATAGAACAATTAACTAAATGACAAAAGAAAGAATGGCAAACATCATTCTGATCTTCAGTACATAAAATGTGGGAGTAAGAATTAGTGCCCAACATTTTGAAATCTTAATCCAAGTGCATTCAACTCAAGCAAACCAAGATCTGGGAATGAAGGGTCTGAACTTGACAGAGCACATAACCATGGGACATTCATAGAACTTGAATCTGACAAAATACCAAATGAAATATGGAATTAAACCCAATGCTCACAACTTTGAAACTCAAAACCTTAATCCACTCATAATTTAATAAAAAAATCTAAGTTGATTACACAAATTGAGAACATATTTGAAATTGATAACACAAGGCAAAAAAAAAAAAACCCCACAAAGAATTGAAAATCAAATCTATTTAACTCTACTCTCCCTCTATCCATGTTGTCGACCTTTGCGACTTTTTAATAACCGCTTCCTCACATCCCCCCAAAAATCTGAGTCACGTTGCCTTTATTTCCTTAATTACTTCTTCAACCAAACGCCTTGTATCAGCTGGATTTTGTGATGGTAATAATGATGGCATGGTGGGAACGGCTGAGAGGATGGAGACGAAGGAGGACAGTAAGCCCGATGGTCTCATGTTTCTAGGCACTTCATTCTAGGCAGCAAAAAGTAATGAAAGAAGGAGAGAAGAAGGGTTACAGAAGCTAAAGATCATGTGAGCTGTTTGCTCAGGTTAAATGAAACAAGGGCGTGTGCTGTGTTGAGGGGAGAGAAGGGCACGTGTGGGCTGCAGTTGAGAAGACATCTAGGCCAGGTGTAGCGAGAGAGAGGGAAGGCAGCCTGACTAGGGAAAAAGAAAGGAGAAAAGGGGGACGCGGTGGACTGGGCCCCGCATCGGGCCAAGGAAAGGAAGAGAAGGGAACTGGTCTACATGGGAGAGAAGAGAAAGAGAGAAGGGAGGTGAGGTTTCAGGTTGGGCTCAACATCGGGCGCGCAAATGGGCCTAGCGAGAATGGAAGACTAAGACTGATGTGGTGGTGTTGGGCCGAGAAAGGTGGGTTGAGCTAGGCGCAAGATGGGCCGTTTCCCAGACTCGGGTTTGTCTTGCTGGCTAGGATGGACCCTGAAAGCTGGTCCACTTACCTGAATTTTCTTTGAACCTCTTCTCCTTTTCTCTTGTTCCAGCCTTTGAACACATTGTTTATTACTTTTTTTTTTCCAAATTTCTCAATGCCTACAAAATAAATAAAATTATATTAAATCCTAATTAAATCATTTATTTTGGAGCAAATTTTAGGAAATAAAATAGTATAAAATGCATAATTATGGATTGAACAAGAATTGGTGCCTCCACTTTCAAATTGGGGGGCGATGCCAACATATAAGTCATCCTTAGGCTGGCAGCCTTTACCTTCTAGCGACATTCTTCTGCAAGATGGGAACGACAAGACGATCTCATCCTCCTCCTTGGTGACGCAGGCGTCTTTGTTCAAATTAGGGGCAACCGCAACATATTAGTCCTCTTCAAGTCGACAGCCTTCACCTTCAAATCTTAGGACATTCTTGTTCAAGTTGGTGACGACGGCAGCGTGGCCTCCGTCTTCGTGTTTGAGAGAGTCACCCAAGGTGAACCCATGCGGGTAAGTTATCCAAGGGAGAAAACATTCGATAAAGTCTCCCAAGGTGGACCCCTACAAGGAAGCCATCCAAGGGTGAGAATATTCGAGAAAGTCATCCAAAGTGGACCCATGCGAGCAAGCCATCCAAGGGTGAGAACATTCGATAGAGTCACATAAGGTAGACTCATGTGGGCAAGCCATCAACCATTCAAGAGAATCCCTAAGGTGGACCCATATGGGTGAGCCATCCATGGGTGATAACATTCGAGAAGGTCACCCAAGGCAGAGCCATGGGGGCAGGTCATCCAAGGGTGAGAACAATTGACTGAGTCACTTGAGGTGGACCCATATGGGCAAGCCATCCAAGGGTGAGAACATTCAGCAAAGTCACTCAAGGAGGACTCATGAAGACATCTCATTCAAGCATAAGAAAGTTTCATACTCTTTGTTGCAAATGGTGGCGTAAACAATCCTTTCAGTCCAATGTTTAAAGCATTCGATACTTCACATGATGAATCTACAAAAAGATAGGGGTGCAAATTTTACCCAGGAGCGTTAGCTTGTAAGAATTCACGAGAATTGACTAATTGAGGAAGTGAATTGAAAGTAACCTACGGGTGAATTTATAACAATTGTTGATAAAATCGTTGATAAATTTTATCACTAATTGTTGATAGAATTTTATTCATCTAAATTGTTGATAGAATTTATCACAAATTGTTAATAGAATTCTATCACTTTAAATTATTGATAAATTTTATCACAAATCGTCAAGCAAAATTATCTTCCCAAAAAAACAGCATAGATTGTCTATCAACTCAATAAATTATTTAGCCAAAAAAGAAAAGAAAAAGCCCACAAAAAACCTCCAATCATTAGCATCTTTCAAGCTTCAAGGTCCGACCGCATCTAAAGCAGTCCATACAGTCAATCTAGAGGGAGCAATTTGTATGCACTAAAAAAATAATGAAAAGTGTCGTATCAGAAAATTAATATAAATTAATTCTTTCGGGTTAGCCCATTTAATTAATTTAATTTATTTAAATAAAACTGGGGCAAATTGCCTACCAAGTCAAGACCCAAACGACTATCAGGTCAACGGTCAAATTGAGTATTAAACCACACTCAAATAGACTAACAAGTTAAAGCCCAATCAACGGTCTAAGAAGGTGAATAAGTCGCAAACTCTACTAAGGGGAGGGGGATTCTTTTCATATAAATAGAGCACTACTCCCTCCTACTCAGGTGGTCAAAAATTCATTCACTTCAAAGGCATTCTGAATACTCAAAGGATTTAATTTCTCTAGAGGAAGACAACAAGCACAATCAAAGCACATGCCATCTATCACAGAAGATCAAAGAAAACTCGTCTTAATTGAGATCAAGCCTATTAGCCTCTCTGTCGAGATCAAATTTATCGAAGTTCATTTAAAGGAAGTCAAATCGACCAACTTGATCGAGATTCAAGTCAATTGTCCCTCTTTCAAGTATAAATTGGATATCGAATCAGAGTAATTATTTATTTGTTCGTCTCGTAACAGATGTATAGAGATTGTACCCATATCTTTTGAAATCAACACAAATTAAATTTGTTCATATTTCTTGTCTAACTTATTTTAGGCTCGAAATTTGCGTTTACAATTATTTTCTAAAAATTTGTACTAATTCTTAATTTTAATGAGTTATCCTATTCGTTAATGATCTATGATATATCTATTTAGTAAACTATGAAATATTTTTTGTGATCAATATGACTTAGGATGCAATACTAATTACTCATTATAAAGAATAGGTGAGCAAACAATATAGCACACAATTTTAGTTAGCACATACACATTCTTGTTCATGTTCTAAGATATGATATATTCACCTTTTAGTGAGTATTCACCTTTTAGTGAGCTATGACATATATATATTTATAGTGGGTTATGGTATGTATTTGGTGACCTCATACATTTAGTGAGCTTGAATTATATTTGATAAGCCAAATTATATTTATATTATACTCACTAAATATATAATGCAAATGCACTTATGTCATAATAAAAGATAATATAAATATTACTTGCTAATGTTGTATTGCTTGCTAAATATACTATATAACTTTTAGTACTATATATAGTACTACTCACTAATGTTGTATCCATGTATGTGTGTGTGTGTGTACGAGCGTATGTATATGTGTGTGTGTATGTGTGTGTGTATATATATATATGTATATATATATATATATATATATATATATATATATATATATATATATATATATATATATATATATATATATATATATATATATATATATATATATATATATGTGCATATATATGTATATGTACATATATATATATGTGTGTACACACACACACACACACACACACACACACACGTACACACACATACATACAAACCCCCACACACACACATACACATGCGCGAGAACACACACATATAGATATAGATATAGATATAGATATATATATATATATATATATATATATATATATATAGTGAATCTCATTTGTTATTTTTTTTATTTTTATAATAATTCTTTGTGTTTGTATTGAGTAAATATACATACAATAAATATGCAAATAAGTTTTTATGCAAAATAGTGAACTTAGATCCATAAAGTAAATACAAGTGTACGCCTCAATATTTCTAAGGGAGAATTTTAAAAAATGTGCATGCATATGAAAGAGGGGGGAGGCATGTATGGTGTATCATACACAAATAGGTGTAAGTAAATAATGATTGTGTGCTCATTGGTCTTCTACACATGTGCTTATTTAAAAGAAAAAGAGGGGAAAAAAAAGGTAAAACAGGTTATAAAAAATTAAGTCAAAATAAACTAAGAAATAGAAAATAAGAGAAAAAGGAGGAGGACAGTTATTTTTTTAAATATAAATTATTTTAATGTGTAAAGAAATAGGAGATGAAAAGGATGGGCATAGTATATAAAAAATCTAGGTAAATAATGTGGAAACAAAAAGGATGGCAAAAAAGAAAAAAAAACAATGAAAAATAAATCATACAAACAAAAATAAATGAAAAATAAATCATGCAAATAAAAATAAAGCGGATAGAGTGAACACTAAACACTGAACCCAAAATGAAAAATGTGCGGTTTCAACAAGAATTAGACCATAGCCCATCAGAGCAAAAGAAGACTTCCTTTCCAGCTACGCTACTCGACTCATATGTAACAAAATACAACCATATTTTGCTTAAAGGTTTGCTATACTGGACCTGATGTACAGTTCGATATATATGCCCAGTTGCACATTATGATTTGGAAGCGAAGAGACCTTCACTCCTTGTCATGTTACTTGGAGTTCAACCTGGATAACCATATGGACAAGTCTTACTTGCCACTAGGAATGACTTCAATCAACATGTCAACAATATTTTTATTAGTGTGAATCTTATTCAAACACATTATCTTCTTCTCAATAACAAACCATAGCCAATGGTACCTCACATCAATTTGTTTCGTACGAAAGTGGTACATGGAATTTTTCCCCAAGTTAATCACACTCTAACTATTATAAGACACCATATACTCCTTTTATTTTAACCTCAACTCTTGAGGAAATTGCTTCATCCACACCATCTCTTTCCTTGCTTCAGCAGCAGCTATGTACTCAGCTTTCGTTATAGATAGAGCCACACATTTTTATAACTTAGACTACCATGATTTTACCCCCCTAAAAAAAATAAAGACATAGCCCGATGTAGACTTCCTACCGTCCAGATGGCCTACCATGTCAGAATAAGTATAACGTTTAAGAATTGGATCAGACATATCCAACTACAAAGAGGCTTGCTTGTTCCCCACAGGTATCTCAAGATCCCCTTAACAACATCCTAGTGAGCCTTTCCTGGGTTGGAAAGGAACTTGCTTACAACACCAACAATATGAGCAATATCTGGCTAAGTGCAGAACATATCATACATAAGTGAACCAGTTGCCGAAGCATATGGGTTTTTAGATATCTCTAGTTTTTCCTCCTCTGATTATAGATAATCTCTCTTGCTCAACTTAAACTGAGCGGCAAGTGGAGTACTAGATGGATTGGAATTTTTTTATGTTAAATTTTTCAAGCGCAGTTCAATATATTATTCCTGTGACAACTAGAGTCTCTGTTCTTTCGATCTTAGGTAAGGTCTATACCTGAAATTTGCCTTACTAGGCCCTAATTATTCACGTGAAAGGAAATGGCAAATGTGCACACAATGACCAAGCTTCTATCCTCTGGTAGCCATAACTTATCATAAAAGAGTCATCTTTCTTGTACCATTGTCTAGGAACCTGTTTAAAACCATATAAACTCTTCTTCAACCTCCAAACCATGTGTCTTTTCCTTCAATTTTGAAACCCTCAGGTTGACTGTAGTAGTTTTCCTCCTACAAGTCTACATGTAGACCACAGTCTTCACATCTAAATGCTCAAGTTCAAGATCTAAGCTACCCAGTATAATCCGAATGGAACTCATCGTCGCTACAGGAGAGAAGATTTCACTAAAGTTAATGTTGTTATTCTGAGCACACCCTTTTACCACTACTCAAGCCTTATATTTTGCAATATGATTTCCATCTTTCTTCAACTTGAGCATCTATTTGCTTCTGAGTGCCTTTCTGCCTTTTTTAAGTTTTCATAAGTCATAGGTGTCATTCTTCTTTAAAGAATTCATCTCTTCCTTCATGGAATGAATCCAACACTACTTATCCTTATGAGACCACACCTCTTCAAAGCTCTTTAGCTCCCTCCTCATTATTTAGAAGAATATACTCAGAATTGGGATACCTAGTGGCTAATTATTGGTCTCTTAAACTCCTCCTTACATGTGGATCTATAGCAACTTTAGGAGATTGCTCTCCCTGATCGAGGCTACCATCCGGAATGACATTTGCAGCTGGCTCTATAGCATTCCCAGGTTCCATTTCTAACATAGCTTCCCTATCTGCGGCACCTCTAGATGAGATAGATATTGGTGTCACATTAGCCACAATAGTAGGATATTGACTAGTTTTTCTAGAGTGATGAATGTCAGCTATGGTCTCATGCTCATGGAAAACAACTTCTTTGCTTCCTACCATTTTCCACTTCTCTGGATCCTATAATTTATAGCTGAAACCCTCATCAATATAGCCCACAAACACACAAGTAATGGCTTTTCTATTATATTTCAAGCTTTATTCCTTTGGTACATACATGAACGCCTTACACCTAAAAATCCTTAATGGTGATAAGAAGCACTGTTGCTAGGCCAAACACCTTCTAAAATATTAAACTACAAATGAACTGATAGAGCTTCATAAGCCTCTATTTTGACCTTATTTTGCCCCTTTATTTATTCCCTTTTCCCCTTATTTCTATGTTTGATCTTGATAGGAAATAGTCAAATTAGTTTCTTTTGGTTCATATTGTGCTTATAGAGGTATTTTTCTTATATTTAGGAATTTTTGCCAAGAAAATGGGAAATCCACAAGTGTTGATAGAAGGAATGCCATTGGGATGTTTTCTAAGGAAGATATAAGGTCCAATTAAGTTTTTGCACAAGTGCGTTTTTGCACGACCGTGCGTTTTCTCCTTTTTTGTGTTTATACAAATTGCAGAATTAATTGGGAGAGCTTTTTACTTGCATCTTTTGGGTCTCGACTAGGGTCTACATTAGCCCTTCCAAACCCCATTAGGGGGAGAATAACTTAGGGTAGATTAGTGTTTATCATGTACAAGATTGTGGATTTTGCTGTTGAAGGCTAAGTTCCACTTCTTTTTCTCTCTTCAGTTTCATGATTTTATTTTGTTTGCTCACTCAATAATTCTTTGTTTTGCTTGTGATTTTGATGTTTAATTATGCTTAAATTTGTTATCTTTGGTTGTGATTGGCCCTTAAGATGGGTACTTAATTTTGTTTAAGGATTGGCCTATCTTGTTCATGCTTGAATTTAGAGTTTTCTCTTAAATCCGTCAAATGCTTGATAAAATGCTTGATAGAGCTTTCATTTGTGCTTTGGGGTAATAGAATTGTGTTGAAAGGTGACACTGATTGTCAAGTATGGGTAAAGAGGAGCTGGTGTTTGGATATGAAAATAGTCTGAATCCTAGTTCGGTCTGAACTCTAAGTCCAACCTTTTAGGCTCTGAAGTCACAATTGCAACTCTTAAGTCACCCTTAAGACTTCCAAGACCAACCTTTTAGGCTCTGAAGTCAGCATAGACTGTCAAGTCACCCACAGAATTCTCAAGTGATCAAAATCAAAGACTTCTAAGTTGCCTGAAGACTGTCAAATCAATAAAATTACAAACTTTAAAGTCAAGTCAACGACTCGCAATCAATGAAGATAGAGACTCTCAAGTCACCATAATCAAAGACTCCCAAGTTAAAGACTCACAAGTCATTGAAGATAAAAACTCTCAAGTCATTAGAATCAAAGACTCACAAGTCTTCGAAATTTAAGACTCACAAGTCATCCATAGTAAAGACTCTCAAGTCTTAAAAGTTTGAGACTCACAAATCATCGAAAACAAAGACTTTCAAGTCAGCAAAATTAAAGATGACTAAGTCTTTTCAGTTCGAGGCTCTTAAGTCATCCAAATTAAAGACTCCCAAGTCCTCAAAGATTTTTAGGGTTCTTTCAAGTTAGGGGTAATAGACATAAGCATCCTGCTTCAAATTTGCAATTGTGGCAATGGAATCTTCCGTCTCAAGTCGTAAACCTCCTTCTTCAAGTCAACATCAACGGTGATGTAAGCCTCCTTCTTCAGGTTGGAGATATCTCCCTACAAGATGGGAACAAGAAGATGATCTCGTTATCCAATTCGTGTTGGCGACGTAGGCGTTCTCATGCAAGATGGGAATGACAAGATGACCTCGTCCTCCTTGTTGGATCCTCGTTCCTGTTGGCGGCAGCATACTGGTCCTCTTTAAATCGACAACCTTCACCTTCAAATCACATGGCGTTCTTGTCAAGTTGGTGACGACGATGACAAGACCTCCATATTCATATTCAAGAAAGTCGCTCAAGGAGGACCCATCTGGGCAAGTCGTCCAAAAGTGAGAACATTCGAGAAAGTCACCCAAGGTGGACCCATGTGGGCAAGCCGTCTAAAAGTGAGAACATTAGATGGAGCCATCCAAAGCGGAGTCTTGCAAGCAAGCCATACGAAGGTCGAAAATGAATAAAGGCATCCTATGATGGACCCTTACGGGCAAGTCATCCAAAGGTTGAAAACTAATAATAAAGGCGACCTATGATGGACCCTTACGGGCAAGTCATCCAAAGGTCGAAAAATTCATAAAGGCGACCTATGGTGGACCCTCACTGGGAAGTCATCCAAAGGTCGAAAATTAATAGTAAAGCAACCTATGGTGAACTCTTGTGGGCAACTCATCCAAAGGTTAAAAATTAATAATAAAAGCCGGTCTAAGGTGGACCATCACGGGCAAATCATCCAAAGGTCGAAAAATTAATAAATGCGACCTATGGTGGACCCTTGAGGGCAAGTCATCCAAAGGTCGGAAATTAATAGTAAAAAGTGGCCTATGGTATGGGCAAGTCATCCAAAGGTCAAAAAATTAATGAAGGCGGCCTTGGAGGACCCTTGCTGGCAAGACATCCAAAGGTCAAAAATTAATAATAAAAGGCAACCTATGGTGTACCCTCGCAGGAAAATCATCCAAAGGTCGAAAATTAATAAAATGCCGCATGTGGTGGACCCTTGCAGGCAAGCCATCCAAAGGTCGAAAGTTTATTAAAAGACGTCCTACGTAGGCAACTCATCCAAGCGTAAGAAGATTTCGTACTCTTTGTTGCGAGTGGCGTAGACAATTCTTTAAATTCGAAGTTCAAAGTATTCGATGTTTCGAATGACAAATCTGCCAAAAAAAAAAAGGATGCTATAAAAAGGAAATCAGTACCAACCAAAAAAAAAAAGAGCAAAGCGCCTCCCAAAAAAAGGAAAATTAAAAAAAAAAGCAAGATTCTCAAAGGTGTTGGCAGCAAGGGCACGAAATTCTGGGCACGACAGCGAGGGCAAGTACAAATAAAGTGCCAAATTGTCCCGAGGTGTTGGCCTTGATCGGCCAACGTCACATCGAAATATCTCATTAAAATTGCGAAACAGCATCCACTTGACTATTCTCGTCTTCCTCTCTCTTTCTGTTTCTCTCTTACGCGAAATAGCAGCAATTGTAGCAGCCATGGCCGCTCCAGAAGCTCCTCCCCGCTATGCTGGCACCGATGGTCGATCCATGAAACACATGGGCCGAGAAATCATTGAAGGTGACTTGTCCACAGGGAAGGTACAAGAAGAGGGAACGGGGCAGACTTGTTCAGACGTATTTTTCTAAGGATCTAGAAGGAATACTGGAACCAGCAATTATCGCAGAAGATGGGGTACTGGAGGCAGGAGACAATCCTGACACTGTTGCTCTTTGCGTAATCAACTCAAGTTGAACCACATTGAATGGAGGTGAAGTTGATGAATTGAAGGTGGCTGTAAATTCATTCATATAGCAGAGGGCAATTGAAACTTCCTACTCTTACGCCAATTCAAATATCAGCAATTTCTACGCCTTTGAGTTATTGATAAATTCTATCGAGAGTTGTTGCTAGAGTTTTATCACAAATCATCAACTCAAAATTATCACCAATAAAAAAAAGGAAGGTCAAAAAAAAGCTTCGATTTTCAACATCTTGCAAGTTTTCAAGACTCAACCACTTCAAATACTCAAAAATTCGTGTACGCGGCCGACTCTCGAGGGGGCATTTGTAGGAGGCAAAAAATTCAACGACAAATCGGGTAGTGTCATTAGGAAAATGAAATTTTTTATTTTGCCTAATTATACTCCGTCAAATGTCAAATTAATTACAGTGGTCTATTAAATTAAATATTTGATGGGGAGTTATTGTCGCCAATTAAAAAGCACCACGTGACACAAATAATGCAGAAAATAAATTATTATTCCTTTTTAGAAATAATCAGGAAGAAACCGTAATTCCGACTTTTCTATAAAAAGAGAGCTACTACTCTTATTTTGGGCGCGACATTTAGAAAAACTCACAATAGCTCAAAATTTCTCTATGGAAGAAGATAACAAGCACTCCAAACATGTGCCGTTCACTTTTAGATATCAAACTATTTTCTCGCCAGAGATTAAGCTCATTAGGTCGTCTCTTGAGACTAAATTCATTCAAGATTATTCAAGGAGATTGAATCAAATGATTTATTATACTTCATTGTATTAAATTTAGATATTGTACCTACACATACTACATCAATACAAAATTAAACTTGTTTCTCATTTTCTTGTCTGATTTATTTTTGGCTTGAAATTTGTGTTTAGAGACTCATTGAATTCCATTATTCAACAAGAAGAGCAACAAGGTAGCTAGAATGGAATATACTTCTCTTCTTACTGATTCTCTTATCCTTATGCAACAACCAAGCAAAGTAGACAGGGCCAATATGCGAGATCAGCGTTCAAAGTATTTCCTTACTATATATAGTGAAGTAAAGAAAGCAAGTTATTGACCATATTTATCAACTCCAAAATGAGGATGGGCAGCCAATGGACGTCACATGTGGTTGGTATAATGCATAGGGTTTATCACAAGCTTTTGGGGGTTCAATAAGCTAGCCAACGGTAGCTGCCTGAATTTTGGGTGCTAGTACAGTATATCTGCATTTATACAGGTACTCCAGCTTCCATTATTTATATATACATAATAATAAGCTATTTATTGTTACATTTGCATGGCAACTAACACCATGCTACCAGATAAGCACATACATTTAGCTATCTTACAGCAGCAACTTGGCAAGCATAGTCCCTAACCATGTTACCAAATGCGTCACATTTATTTAACTTGCCTAAGCGTGGCTTTGATCATAACTATACGTATAGCACATTCTAATTTATTGGCTGCTCAGCTATAGCTATGACTAGCTATGCAGGGTTTTAGTGTAATACCAAATCTTAAACACACCTGAATTCAAATTCGCGCCAGTCGAAAACACAAGTCATAATTCCACAACACGGATAAGCGGGGCCACATGATTCAGTAGGGCCTACGCAACCATCATTTGGCTCATTCATTGTTGCCTTTGGTTTCCACATAATCTCCCCATTTTCCAATTTTGAAGCTTCTTCTTCACTTCCCCGTGGCTTCCAAATCATTTCTCCATTTTCCATTGTTGATGTTGCTTCTGTAGTTGCCACTTCTGTAGACTTTTCTTTTGCAATCACCTCTTTGTTGACGTTGCTTTCAAATTGCATCCTTGCCAATGTTGAAGCTAGTTAAAAAAAATACGTGGATGTTAGGTCGATAGTTGGATAAGTAACTAAATTTTTATGCACATTTTCAGAGGTTCATGATTTCAACATTAAAACAATTAGACTTAATTTCAATTGATGTATTTCCTATGGATTTTAATTGGTCATAACCTTCTTAGTTACTATTATGATCCTTATGCCATTATGAACATCGAGAAATTTATGCAAAAAGGATGCATAAGTAGGAATTCATAATATTGCTCAACAGGAATGCCAATAGACATGCAACTTGTTAGGAATACAAAGCTTAGCAATATTCACAGCAGCAACAACAACCACAATAATTCCTTCTAGTGAGAATCCTACTTTTCTAGAATTCAGGGAGATTTGGATGTACGTGGTATGACCCTACAAGCATTCATCTAAGCAAAGAGACCAATTCTAAGATGCAAAGTTTAGCATAGACATTAGACCACAAGTCCCCTCAATCTAATTCTCAAGCTCAGAAAAAGTTGCTGAGGATGAGGGAAAATGTAAGACAATTTTCTCCATGAAATGTCGTACAATTTTCTCTGGGAAATGTTGTCGTTAATGCCTTTTAGTACCTATCCATGAGATCGATTGCCCCTACCTACCTTTGTACTAGTTCTCCACATGATCAATCCATTTTATCACACAATTATTTTAGGAAATGGTCTCAGGGAAAAAAAAAGATGTAGAAAATACAATAAGAGAACTAAGGAAAACGGAATTAGTTAAACCTGATAAAGAGAGGAGCAGAAGTCCAAGAAGGACAAGGATGGACCACGTTGGTGAAACCCTCGCCATGGACAGGATTAATGCATTTTGAAAAACTTAGTTTTGTTGTCTGTTTTCGGTGCTGAACCTTATGTGAGGTAGGGTTCCTATATATAGCCGTAGGTAGTGCCATAAATCTAGGTTGATGGGATAAGGTGGGTCCTCCACAAGCGTAGCACAATGGAGATTATTAAACGTTCACACATTGCATGTTAAAATTCTAGGTATACATGACAAATTGGTCATTCGGTACGAATATGGGTTGAGTTAAATTTGGGTCGGATCATGTTTTGGGTCAATAGATATTTTGGGTCGATTCAGTTTAGATTAGGTGAACCTCGGCTCAAGTAACCTGGAGTCCACTGATTTTGTTCAATAAACCTGTCATGCGAAAATGAGCAACTGTGCCAGAAATTCTGGATCAGGTTTGTTTCGGTTTGGATTAATTTGAGTTTCGGATCCATTTTCAGGTAAACTTATTTCGAATGTTGGGCTGGTTGGGTCAATTTTGCCAGGCCTAATTCTAGGTGATCATAGGCTCCCAAAATTGGGAAATGACTGTATTCGAAATACATATGTATCACGAAACTTCTAACATATTATAAAAATTGGTTGGTGTTAGATTAGGGTCATAGCTAGTTACGCACGTTACTCAAGAACACACAAAAACACACAAGTCTCGTTTTTCTCTTAGAAGCTAGTACAATACTATACCTATTAAAAGATGATTTAACATAATAAAATAATTTTTCGAAATTTTTTTTTTTTTTAACAGGTCTCTTGTGGTCTATCTTTTTGTCTGCACAAATTCTTACGAGAATAAAATTGTGTATTTTTAAATTTCTTAAATCCTACAAGCATGGGAACCCCACTTAGAGGAGGAAGAGTCATTGTACAATACTTTGTCTGTATGATGTACAAGAAATTTGATGATTGATAATTAATGTGTCTACGTGGGAATTCTAAATAGCACATGACTAAAATTTCATTGGCTTAATTTTAAACATTTTAAATATGTTATGATAAGAGATTTTTCTTTCAACGATCCCCATCCAAACTTGGTATTATATCAACCTTTTCACGCTCCTTCCAAAATAAGGTACTTAGAGATACTTTAAATTGTGTTAAAATTATTATTATATGTCAGTATTTTTATGTGAAACACGATTTACTCTTAGAATTTTAGTACCAATAAATATATCTCATTACAATATCTCTACACTTGGTTATAGAATAATATGCAAGGCTGTTTTTATAAATAATATCATATAAGAAATATGATGAGTTAGGAATGACTAATTGGTCATTTTATATGACTTCTTATTGGAGGGATACTAATAAGGTTTCAAGGGTCACATTTTGGGTTGTCATAGCTCCATGATGAGACGGCCATATTAGGTTTGGCCGAGTGATAGCATTAGAAAACTTGTACTGATGATCCATATTTGTGATCGATTAAACGTAAGGGTCCATTCCATCTGTGTCATCACACAATTCAACTTTTTCTCCCTCCTTTGCATCCCATTGATCACCAAACAAAATATTTTTCATGGGCTCTGTTGCTAATATATTTAATTTGTTTTAATCTTTTATTTTGTATTATTATTTGTATGAATAAATTGTACAGAAATAATTCATATATTTCCTAGAAAAATGAATTATTCAACAGTGAACTTTTTTGAAAAGTATAATAAGAAACTTAATATAAAAAATACCAGACGTCAATATAGTAATTTCCATTACTGATAGCCGTCCAACCAATTAACAAGTGTTTAACTTAAAATTGTGAAACACGTGAGCTCGACTTAAAAAAAAAAAAAAAAAAGAGCTCGACTTCAAAAAATACAATAGAATAGTATACCTATATATATATATATATATATATATATATATATATATACACACACACTAGAAAAATACAATAGCATCTAGACCTAATCATAATAACGCTGCTTTCTTTTTAATAAAAAATCTAACACCCAATAGTTAGATTCATCAAAAAAAAGGGGGGAACCTTCTGTCCACATGAAAACGATCCTGCTTCTGTGCTAGGCTGGTGACAAAAAAGGCAAGATGGGCGTGCCGGTGGATCACAGAGCAATCCGGTCAACTTGACGATGGAACAGGATCATTGCTGCAAAACTTTTTTTTGGACCGCGAACTTTGTTTATGGACCTTGATTCAAGAGGTGCTAATGTTCTAAGCTAGACTCGTAGGGAAAAAGAAATAACAAATCAAGGTTGACAGCGTCAACAATTGTGTAGCGCATTTTGCTTTTTTCTTGTAAGAGTATATGAAGGTAAGTCTAGGGTTTGTATGAGAAGATACACATGCATGTAAAAGTGGGGGGAATATTCATCTTTTAAATAGGAGGTTGGGGTTTAAATCCCCCTACTTGTAAGAATTTGCTTCTCCCCTTCGTCCAAGGAAGCAAAATGCTTGCTTGCTTCTTCTTTTTTTTTTTTTGGGGGGGGGGGGGGGGGGAAGGGCTACGACTTATTCCTTTGGGTGAGCCTTTATGTCTTGGTTGCTGAGTAGTATTCCATGGTTTGAAGAGTGGTGGAAATTGAATGATATTCAAAAAATTTGAATAGAGCTAGAGGGCATCGAAATATAGACTGAATGAACTCAGAGTTTGACCCCCGCAAAAAAAACCTTTATATCTTTGCATACTGAATGGTAAAGTATTGAAAGGAACTAAATGTAATTAAATAATATTGAATGATATAGAATGAATAATTCACACTTTGGTGTTATGAGACATATATATCCGTGGAATAAACTCCTTTAGAGGGTTGCAAAAATAATAGGTTAGTGCACAGAAATTTTAATGAATTAACAACTTGGTACTTTTCCAGCAAGAAGTTGAAAATTATGCCTAAACCTTCAAAATGAGATACTTTTATAATTTTTTAATGTTTTTTTTTTGCTTAAAAAATACTATCCTAATGTTAATGAGTTTGACATCTTTTAAGGACTATAATTGTACTATCATCATTACTTAAACTTAAATATTGCTGTCAGCAATGCCATATAGAGGGCACGTAACTTCCTGAATAAGTAGCTAATTTTTTTTTACAAAAAATCATTTTGTGATTAAGAATAGTCTTTAGAGTACTTTGTCAAAAAAGTTGACTGAATCACAATTTCATTCAAAAACCTCAAGGTAGTAATATTATTTTTACAAAGTTGTGAAATAATTATATAATGACCACACCTCGAAGTACTTAAACACTGAATTGTGTTATATACAATTATAGGGTGTTGAATGAGATTAAATAATACGGAATGCTAAGCATAAGTATTCGACCTAATTAAGTTTGAAAACAATGCCCTTAATTAGTAGTTCAAAGCAAAAGACAGTGGACGATAATGGTAATGCAATGATTATGAAGGTCAACGGGGAGGGAATTAATTGGCAGATAGTGGTAGTGCGAGCACAATACTTGCTGGGTGTTCATGGCATTTGTGTTCATAGAAAGGTGGCAAGAAGTGTATCGTTGCAAGGTGTTGTGCAGTGGAGCGCAGTTCGCCAAGGTGGTGCAAAATTCTAATTTACTTAGCCGGCAGTCAAAATTCTAAATGCACTAAGCTGGGTGGGCGGATGTATAAGTCTTTGTGGTCGCGCCACTTTCCACGAACATAAATTGCAAGTGGATGATACCATTCCCACCATTAAGGCCCTGTTCTTTTTTCTTGGTGAATCTTAAATTACCAATTTTAATTCACTTCAATCCACGTTATGAATTTAAATGAAAAATATCAATTTCAATCCACTCCAATCAACCATAATCCAGTTCAACCCTCTATTCCTATAATAAAAAAAATATATCAATTAACTTTAACCGATTTTAAGCCACTTCAAGGCACTTCAAGAAAAAAAATGCTCGCTTCAGGCCACTTCGACCCACTCAACCCCTATTTCCCAACAAAAAGAACAGACCCTAAAGCGAGTATGATTTTTGAACTTTTGATCATGAATATGATAAAGGGTTTTGAGTAAAGATCATAATGTTATGGCATATTTTATCTGATGCTTCTCCATTTTTCAAAAATTTGTTTGATACACATGTATGGAAATAAAGATATATTCTACAAATCTGAATTGATGAATATATGTTATTGCTAAAACTCATCCAGTTTACACTGGCTGCAAAAGTCGAATATCCCAAATATCTTCATAATTTTATTGCAAATTTAATGTACAAATTATGAGGTACATGTACCAAATGATTAAAAATAGTAAGCATTGAATATTATAAAGTCAGAAACCTGCGAAAAATAGTCTAATATTATTTTGCATAAAGGGGCTTTTCGAGAGTGTATAGTTTCCCCCTTCATATGTTTGAGCATTTTTTAAAATTTTGAAAAGATTTTATTTATTTTTTCCGCTTTGCCTTCTTCCTACTCAAGATTTTGTAGTTATATTTTTTGCAAATTTTCACGAGACATACTCGTCCACTAGAGGAATCCTAGGGGTTTTAGGGTTTGTTGCACGTACTAAATGCAAATATTATTTCTAGAGTTGGCAAAAAGTTGTCAGCCCGTGGGCATTTTCTCATGAGCTTAGGTGTGTCCAGCTTACACAAAGCCAACATGTTGCTCAAATTGCAATTTGTGACTGTAGAGTGCCTACTATTTTACGGAAATCATTTTTAGGGGATCACGTTTTTAGAATATATTTTCAGATGCCTACTATTTTAGGTGAACTAATTTACAGGGTCGATATTCTATGTGAAAATGATTTTTGAGGGCTTCTCTTTCAAATTCAACCCAATACTTTCTAGACTTTCTATTTTTGATCCAGAATTTGGTTAAAAGTGCAAATACTCAAATTTTTGTGGTTTTTAAGAAAATATGCTTGTACTAATATTTGAGCTTCTTGTAATCACTTTATGGGTAGTAGTCACCGCAATCTATTACTTATATTATAAATATTATATTTTCTATGATATATAGCTTCACTATGCTTAGCAACATAATAAAGCTTAGCTAGAGAGTTTTGACCGTTCTCTAAACATAGCCGACGTTGGACCTTAGAGTTGCTCCAGCTTCTAGTTTACACAAAAATGCTAATTTTGACCGCACCTTCCTTAGATTAGGTATAGCATAGATCCATTTTATTTCCTATCTAGGACCATAATCACTAATCAAGTTTTTATATATTTAAGAATAGTGAAACTTTAATCAAGAAATTATAATATTTAAGACATAAGGTTCGATTAAATAACGTTCCCTACTATGAAACTTCTTCTATTAAAAGTGAAAATGCTACAATAGAAATATTTGGAAAGGGATTTCAACAAGTATGATTATCAGAGATGCTTGCTCATAAAGAAATAGTGATATCTGACTTCTTTTTTGCTCAAGTATTCTCAAATACCTGACTGCATTACCATTATGATAAAATAATACATAATAGTGCAACAACTTTTCAGAACACTTAATGCTGACAAGACTAATCATCCATATTAAGATTCTGCATACTTTTTTATCCAATTATGTCTTCAAGTCCATCATTATCCATATAATCATCAAAATTTTCATTAAGTTTAAGATGTTCTAGATCCCATTTTTCAAATAAATCATATAGATATCTCTTTTCTTTTTATGATAAAAATTTTTTAGCTCCAACATCAAAGATATAATCAAAGAGAACTTCTGAAGTAACTCATTCTAACTTCATATAGTTGCTAAAGTCACTATAATAAACGAAAGAAGTTTTTCTACAGTGCATTAGTATCTTTCCTCATTCAATCATTGCCCATGTTTTATGATAAATGTTTTAAAAATGAATGGGTCTTACTAAGGTAGGATCATTAACTACTTCTTCTCGCTCTAAAACCCATTCCTGTCATTACTCATCAAAATCATGTAGATCAAGCAATTGAATAAGACATTGAGCTAGTTTGACTTTTCCATTTTCATAATTAGCCAATGCGCAATGTACCTCAATATGAAGAGTTATTTTTTCTTAAACATCATAACGACACCTTAAGTAATTCATTTGCAACTCTAAAAGGTTAAATCTTTATACTATTAGAACTAAAAGGCAACAAACCAAAGCATGATCTACCTTTCATATGAAATATCAAAATATCCATAAGGATTCTATTAAAAGGAGAAACTCATAATAGCAGCGATGGCATTTCATTTTCTCCTTTTTTGAAAAGAGTCATGCTTTGATGATCACTATTGACGAGTTTACAAGTTAAACTTCTATCATAAAATTCTTCGAACCTAGTGTATGTTCAATAGAGAAAGAAAACTTCTATCTTAATTCTAATTTAGCATAAGTGATCACTTATTTTCCTTTCTAAACATACTATGTTTAACAACTATATTCAAATATTTTTCATACATTTTTTGATTATTTAATTCAATTTCTTCATTAGCAATTCTTCAATTTAATTTCCATATTTCACAACAATGCTAAATTACATAGATTTCTAAAATACTTTTATATGTTTTTGTTCATAGATATTCATATTAATTATTTTTTTCCTAATATTTTCAAATTTACTAACTAATTGAGAATTTTTAAAAAGAAATCTAAATTTGCTTCATCTTTCTTATTCATTTAGCCAAAAGTTATAATTTGTAAGGTAAATATTTAATTATTTATGACCTTACTCTCATTATTACATATTTTGTTAGTTGAATCTATGGTTTCTTATTTAGTTAACATTTGCTTTATCGTTTAAATACAATATTTACTCTCTCACATAACTATTTGATTAAAACCTTCAAATTAATTATTTTATTTTGTATCATAAGTTTGCTATCTATTCATTTACTCTCCCAAGATATTCTTATCAGCAATTTTTCTATCACTTAGAACTATGTTATAAGAAAACCATCAAAATTATTTACTTTGTTTGATTTTATTGCTCTTTTACAATTTGCATAAAATACTTCACGCATCATGTCATTATCCAATCTTCGTCCTAAATATTTTCATTAATAATTTCCCTCATTTTTTCAAATGGTAAAAATTATTAGTAACTATACAAACATACATATTATTGTCTATATTTCCAAGTGCATTCACCAAAAATCTAAAAATATTTCTAAATTCTTATTTTTCTTATTGCTCTTATGCTCACTTACTTATTTCCTCGAAAAAAATATTTTTATCCAACACATATGCAAAGCCCCATCATTGGTTCTTAAGCCACCACTATTCACCCTCGGCATCTCGCCATGCCACTCTTGACCTGTCTCTGTCAACCTTAACCACCGTCGCCACCATGCTCAGTCAAGACAAAACGCGTTTTCTTCCATCCCCTAATTTTCTTCACATCCCAAGTTGCTGGCTAGAAAACTCATTGCTGACGATTGGAAGTCACTTACTAACAACCTGCCAGACGACACCTGATCTAGCACATGCCACCACTAGCAGAGTCGAGCGCCTACACCACCGCCCAAACCTCATTTCTATTTCTCCCTATAGGTAATAGTAGCCTCAACCTGCTTGTTATTGCTTGCTCCACCGAGTACCACCACCATTTGGGACCTCCTCGAGGCTATTTGTTTGTGATTTTCGAAAAGTGTATGGTTTATTGTCGTAGCACCTACGGTTGTTGATCCTCAGGAATGGATTGTGAAACTAGGTTACCAATGACCTAAACTAGCATGCTCAGACAAAGTTAATGAACGTGACTTATTGATTGATGAAAGTTCAGACGTAGCCACTTACCAAATGCCACAAATCAGACTTCATTCAACATGCTTTTTAATTTCAGAACAGTATCATAAAATCTAAAATTCAGCATGTTCTATATTTCAGTTTAGTAGAATAAAAATGAAAGCGAGCAAGAGAAGATGCTCAGAACTAAAACAAAGCAGCACAAGTTGGGTTGAAACTGAATTCGAACACTAGAAGCATAATTAAACTGAACTCAAAATTGGAAAGGGGAAGCAAACAAGGCATGCTATTTGTATCAAAACCTTGCAATTCCAACTCCAAACCTATAAATCTCTCCTGGCATGAACGAGAGTGGGAACAACTCACAAATTTCAGCATCAAACTACACTTCTGTTCGAATGTCAAAATACCCAAGTCGAATACATAAGCTGAAGATGAAATAAACAGATCTGAAGCATCAAAACAGAACAAAAATACAACATTTGGTAAAAAAACAACTCTCTAAAAGAAAAACAATATGCTATCCTCAACTATCTACCATCGTCCCCTCTTGTCATTCACTTCTTGTAATGCTCCCATTCAACTCTTCATTGCCATCAATAACCCTCATCAATTCTCATCTTCAATTATCCAATTGATGAGGAGTGATGATGATGATTTGAGTAACAGACGAAAGTTAAGTAATGAAAAAAATGAAGAAGAGTGGAGGCGTTATAGAGCAAAGAACAGAGAAGACAGAGAGGCAGGGTTCAGATCGTTGGGTTCTCGGTGCTAGGCAGCAAAGGGGAAAGAAGAAGAAGAAGTTGGGGGAGGAGTGGAGGAGCTCACGCACCATCCGTGTGAGAAGTAAATGGAATGAAGGAGGCTGGGGAAAGCTGTTGCGGGGCTAGGTAGTTAGGTTGTTGAGTTTGTTAGCTGACATGGCAAGTTGTTATAATTGTTTGTTACAATCTCTGATTGGCGGGAAGTGATAGTTGGAAGGTATAAAGAAGCCTTATACATGCTGAGCTGAATACAATGATAATTAATATTCTTCTCTTTTCATCTTCTCCTCTATTTTATTCTGTCAATCTAAATTCTCCAGCAGCTCATTATCGAAGATCTCCTTCTTCTCTAAGTATCTTCCTTGCAGGGCTGCATCATTGGTATCAGAGCTCACATGATCCTGAAGCTTAAACTTGTTTCATTCTATTCGATTGGCTGGCTCGATTCCCAGTTGATCTAGCTATGATGCAAACTCACGCACAGTCATTTCTTTGACTTCGATTGATCGGCTTGAACCTCCAATCAATCCAGTTGAACAACTCAGATTCAGGATCTTGAATCCAAATTGGCTAGAACTAGGAAGGCCTCTATGGATGCCATGGAGGACATTCTCAAAACTCTGGTAGAGCAGTAGCAGCAGTTTACTCGACAATTCCAGGAGCAATAGCAAGTATTGGTGCAGCAAATGAGAGAGCAAAATCAAAGGTCTCAGGATCATCAAAGGCTGATTAGTCAAATGACAGAGCAAATGAGACAATTGGGGTAGGATCGAGGTAATCCGCTAAATCACAACTTTGAAAATGTCATTAATAGGGACAATGATCCCAGAAGCATCAGTCAGAGGGGTCCTTTTCATGTGAACCCTAAGGTAGAATTTCCCTCATCTGATGGGAACAATCCTCGGGGTTGGATCAAAAAATGCACATGATATTTCACCCTGTGCAAAATACCAGATGATCAGAGGGTTGACCTAGCCTCATTACACCTTCATGGTAAGGCCGAGGTCTAGTTTGGAGGGTACATCCTGGCTAGAAAAAGGGTGTCATGGGAGGATTTTGTGATGAATGTTAGCAACCGATTCAAGGATGAAATTGGGTCAAAAGTGGTTGAAGATTTCAAGAACCTATAACAAACAAACAGTTTGGATGACTACCTTGATAGATTTGAGGAGTTGAAATCATTGCTTATTATAAAAAACCCACTGTTACTTGATGATTATTTTTTTGATTGCTTTATGGGGGGTCTTAAACCTTACCTGAAATCTTTTGTGAAGGCATTTCACCAAACAACTCTGTCCACAGTTATGGAATATGCTAGATATCAAAAAGAAACAGTAGAGGCAATCAAGAACCAGGATGCAAAAACTAGACCCTTCATTCACTCTTCCAAAGGAATTCTGCCCACCCCTTCAAAAATTGCTGTCCAACCCAACACAAATTCTACCTCTAAAAATTATGTTGGCACTTATGCTAGTATGCCAAGGAGTTCACCTCGGTTTATACCAGCAGCAGAAAGGGCTGAGAAAATAGCTAAGGGTCTTTGCTATTATTGTGATAAGCCTTTTAAAAGGGGGCATAAGTATGCCACTAAGAGTATTCAACTATTTTTAGTGGAAGTACCTGGATTAGGGGAAGATTATATTCAGGAGAATGAGCCATGTTCTTGGGAAAATGAAGAATATGAATTTGAGTCTCAAGAATTATAGCCATAAATTTCAGTGAATGCCTTAGGGGGACTTCAAGAGTACCAGACTATGAGGGTCACTGCATATGTGGGAAAGAAACCTATACATATGTTGATTGATTCAGGGAGCTCCCATAACTTCTTAGACCTAGGATTGGCTACGAAAATGGGGTGTAAGTTTGACTCTGTTGAGACACAGGCTGTCACTGTGGCAGATAGTGGGCAGCTACAGTGTCAATACTTGTGTAAGAATTTTGAGTGGAAGTTATAAAGAGCTGCATTCTCTTCTAATATGCTTTTAATTCCTCTTGGAAGCTGTGAGGTGGTGCTAGGGATTCAATGGCTGAGTGCCCTAGGCATAGTGAAGTGGCATTTCAAAAACCTTAAAATGGAATTTTTCTACAAAGGCAAAGTGCATACCCTTAGAGGAGTGAGCCCGAAGGTCAAGTTAGTTACTGAGGGGCAACTAAGTAAAACTTTTTCTAACCCAGCTTAGATGTGCATGCTGCAGGTGTGCCCTCTGACAGCAACCCCTTCAAGTTTTACCTTGATCCTGTGTAGTCAAAGTGAGACACAAGTCAAGGAATCTCAGCTATAGTCTTTATTGAATCAGTTTTAAGATGTTTTCCAGGAACCATCTACCTTACCTTGTAGTAGAGGTATCTATGACCATCGAATTCCCTTACCAACCCAGTCAACATCAGACCTTACAGATGCCCCTGAAGCAAAAAGATGTTATTGAAAGTTTGGTGGAGGAGATGTTGGCTAATGGCATAATTCAGCCTAGTTGTAGCTCGTATGCTTCACCAGTGGTGTTGGTGGGGAAAAAGGATGGAAGCTGGAGACTCTGTGTAGATTACAGAGAACTAAATAGGCAAACTGTCAAAGATAAGTTTCCTATCCCTTTGGTAGAAGAGCTTATTGATGAGCTAACGGGTGCTACCATCTTTAGCAAAATCGACTTAAGGTCAGGATATCATCAAATCAGAGTTCATGACACAGATGTGCACAACACTGCTTTTAATAGTGATGCCCTTTGGTCTCACTAATGCTCCGGCTACTTTTCAGAGTTTGATGAATCATATCTTTAAGCCGTACCTCAGAAAGTATGTTCTGGTTTTCTTTGATGATATTCTCATCTATAGTGGAAGCCTTGAAGAGCATATCTAGCACCTGATTGCTGTACTCATAACCATGTAGTAGCATTGTTTATCAGCCAAAAAGAGTAAGTGTGCATTTGGAGTGGAAAAGGTGGAGTACTTAGGTCATTTCATACCTGAAAAAGGAATTTCCATTGACCCTAACAAGGTTCAGGCAGTGTAAAATTGGCCAGTACTTGCTAATGCCAAAGAGCTGAGGAGTTTTTTAGGATTAGCAGGTTACTATAGGAAATTCGTCAAGAATTATACCCTTATCTCTAAACCACTCTCTAATTTACTAAAAAATGGGGCCTTCCAGTGGAACATCAAAGCTGCAAAAGCTTTCTTAGCTATTAAAACTGCACTATGTACAACACCTATTCTGGCATTAACTGATTTTTCTAAAATGTTTGTGGTTGAAACTAATGCCTTCTTATCGGGTATAGGGGCTGTACTGATGCAAGATGACCATCCCTTGGCTTTCACAAGCAGGGCCCTGGGTAGCAGATGGCAAGCCTTATCAGTTTATGAGAAGGAGCTTCTAGCTGTGGTGTAAAAGTGGAAACAATACCTCGTGCATCAACCTTTTGTTATAAAAATTAATCAGAAAAGTCTGAAGTGGCCCCTAGAGAATAAGATATCTACCCTGTTCCAGAATTTTGGCTTTCAAAATTAATGGAGTATTCTAATGAAATTCAATATAAGAGTGGAAAAGAAAACACTGTTGCTGATGCTTTGTTTGGAGTAACGAGATCTGAGATATTGTGCATGGCATTATCCACCATCCAATCTAACTTACTAGATTTAATCCAATAGTCTTGGCACTAAGATCCTCATCTACAACATATTCTACACTAGATACAGCAAGGGTTTCCTATCCCTAATTATGAGTGGGTCAATCAATAATTGAGACAAAAAGGGAAACTAGTTGTTGGCCTCAACAGTGAGTTGAGACAAAAACTCTTGAGTTGGGCTCATACATCTCCAGTGGCTGGACATTCAGGAGGGAAGCAACCCTACACAGGATCAAGAGCATGTTCTATTGGAAAGGTTTGCACACAGATGTTTCTTCTTTTCTTAGGAGGTATGTGGTATGCCAAGCTTGTAAATATGACAGTGCTGCATATCCTAGGTTGCTACAACGTCTACAGATTCCAACAGAAATATGGAGGGATATCTCCATGGATTTTATTGAGGGCTTACCAAGATCCATGGTTAAGGATGTTATATTTGTAGTAGTGGATGGGATGAGTAAGTACGCCCATTTCATGACACTTGCTCATCCCTTCTCAGCCTTGGAAGTAGCACAGAGTTATTTGGACAATGTCGTTAAGTTACATGGTTTATCTAATAGCATAGTCAGTGATAGGGACTCTGTATTCCTCCGCAATCTTTGGCAAGCCTTGTTCTCTATGCATGGGGTAGAGCTGAATTTGTCATCTTCTTACCACCCTCAAACAGATGGTCAGACCGAGGCGGTAAATAGATGTCTTGAAACTTACCTGAGGTGTATGTGCTCCCAAGAACCCAAGGAGTGGTGCAAATGGTTACCTACAGCTGAGTGGTGGTATAATACCACATATCATTCTGCTATTGACATGACTCCCTTCGAAGCAGTTTATGGACAACCCCCTCCCATTCACTTACCTTATCTTCCAGGGGAATCATCAGTAGCTGCTGTGGATAGGTCCTTACAGAGGAGGGAACAAATCCTCAAAATGCTAAAGTTTCAGTTGCAACGGGCCCAGAACAGGATGAGACAGCAAGCCAAAGCTCATAGGTCTGAAAGGTCTTTTGAGACAGGAGATTAGGTGGCTAAAATTACAACCCTATGGCAGAATCAATGCAGCATAGGAGTAACAAGAAGCTAGGACCTAAGTACTTTGGCCCCTTCAAAATCTTGGTAAAGATAGGACAGGTGGCATATAAACTGCAATTACCTAGCCAAGTGAAGATACATGATGTTTTTCATGTATCTCAGCTGAAGGAGTCAAGGGGCGTATTACCTACAATGCCTCACATTCTGGAATGGCTCCAAGGTGCAGACCCAGCTCAACACCTCCAGTCTAAGGCAGTGTTAGAAAGGAGAATTAAGAGGAAGCAGAATAAGGCTACAGTACAGCTGCTGATTGAGGGGAAAATTTACCTGTGAGTGAGGCCTCTTAGGAATGGTATGATGAATTTGCAAAAAAGTTTCTTGATTTTTCGTTGTAAGGAAAGTTTGGGGAGCAAGTTGTGTCTTTAAGGGGGAACGAATGTTGCGGGGCTATCGGTAGTTAGGTTGTTGACTTTGTTAGCTAACATGGCGAGTTGTTATAATTGTTTGTTATAATCTGTGATTGGCGGGAAGTGATAGTTGGAAGGTATAAATAAGCCTTGTACATGCTGAGCCGAATACAATGATAATCAATATTCTTCTCTTTCCATCTTCTCCTCTCTCTTATTCTCTCAATCTAAATTCTCTAGTAGCTCATCATCAAAGATCTCCTTCTTCTCCTACTATCTTCCTCACAGGGTTGCATCAAAAGCATGGAACTCGGCTGTGCATGTGAACATTTGGGCTTCGGGCGATGGATGGGCCACGACCACAGACTGAACTGCAACGAATCGGGCCGCGTGTGAGAAGACAAGCCTGTGAAGAGAGAGAGTGGGCAAAGCTAGAGCGTGCGGCTCATGTGGGGCAGAAGTAGAAGCTTTGGGCTTCCACTTGGGCCAAAAGTGAAGCTGAGTAGGATTCTACTTCTACTTTTCTTTCCCTTGATCCAATCACACTTTGTTCAATTTTATTGCAAAATATTTATTCATCCTCTTCAATTTCCAAATCCCTGCAAGAAAAACAAACCATATTGAAATCTTAATTTAATAATTTATTTTAAATAAATATTAAATAACAAAAGGGCATAAAATTGCATAATTTAAGGTTGAACACTGTTCTAGCTATCCCAAACATACTATGACTGGAAGCCACTTGCTCAACCATTATCTCCGTCCATCTACCCACTTTCTGAAAACATTCGTCCACACCCATTCTCTTTGTTCATTTGCCGACAACCTCTGCCACTAGGCCCACCACTGTGACCATCCAATCTAATAAACAAACCTTATGCAATGCTGGCTATCCACTCATGGTTTGGGCAGCCACCTACGACCTCTATAATGCTTCCATCAACCCCCACCAATAGCCTTCCCAACAAACCCTAACACTATCTTATCCCTTATTTGAAAATTATTTTATTTTTTAGATTTATTAATTTATTTAATATGTGGTAATTATTGGTAATTATTAAATCATTTTTAATGTTTTATAGCATCTTATAACTTGGATGTGGCGGGGAATGCGTAATGTGGTTTCTCCGCAACCAAGAAATAGTCCCTTGTTTTCTAACAAAGATTTCTATGATCATAACTTTATTATCTTTAATTTATATTTAAAATGCAAAGATATGTTTATTTGAAGCTTTATTGTAATTTAATCACATAACTAGTGGATCCGTTATTGTTATTGTATAGTTACTATTGTTATTAAGGTCTGATCTCCGTCACTATCCACATATGTTGGAACTTGTCCTACATACTCGTTTCTTAGGAGCCAGTGTTTACCTCTGAACTCGCAATTGGAGACTTATTCCTGCCTTTAGTGTGGTTTACGATAACATGGGTTGCACTTTAGATAATATTATGGAAATTGTTTTATTTATTTGACTCTCTCTCATTTGAAATAAAATGAATTTATGACCGTGGAAGACCCAAATAAAAATTATTTATTTTGACAGTACCATGTCAAGCGTGTTGAGCTCCATCTGATTTTCCTTCTCTTTTTCTATTTTGGGTTTAGGTGGTGATCGAAGAAGGAACAATGCATACATCAAAACTTAGAATGTATTACCTTTTTTTAATATTATATTAGCTTTTAACTATTTTGTTAATCACTAGAAATACTGACTCATTAGGAACCTTTGTAAAGTTTTCATCTCTTGAATAAAATTGTTAGTTTCTTTCCTTCAATCACATCTAACTATTTTGTTTATTTATTTAAGCCTTCCTTTTGTATTTACTTGAAAAGCGGCGATCACCTGGATAATTATGCTTCCATTAGAGTCCTTTTAATTAAGTAAAATATGAATATATTTTTCTCATAATTAATTAGAGGGGTGAAACAAAAGTGGTACAAGAGCCAAATCAGTTAATATGTGAGCCATAGGAACTAAATCTCAATCATAAGGCCATATGTTTCTTGTTATGTGTGAGTTTATTAGCTGAAACTTTTCTAAATTTTTTGTGTTATGTGTAATTTTTGTGATATATAATTTCATTTATGATTTATTATAAATATAGTTTATCCTGAGTACACTCTACTTATGTAAAAAGGTACATGTGTTAGAAGGCACATTTTGGCTTTACAGACTCGTATAAATAATCATCAGCACCCGTAGCTCGAACTCCTTTTTTTTGGAGCAAGGAAATGGAATAATTCATTAGATAATTCGCCATACGACATCTACAACATATATTTGACATACACAAATATAATCTCTAATGTCAAAATAAAACCTCAACATCAAAAACACTAACTTGAGACACATTAATTGCACGTCTTCCCATGCTTCTTGTTTCTACATAAAGCCTGGAGAAGAGATCTATAGATCTGGTATAATTACCTAGCAGAGGTTGGTCTGCTAATCTACTGCAGTATTCTTGAGTGAAATCTTCTTCTGGAATGCAGGACTATACTTGAAAGGTCGAAATCCATCAGATTCCCACTTCAAAGTGCACAACAAATTTTTCCGCTTTGAATTAGAAAACACTCATAAGCGACAAATAGTATAAAAACTCTCACAATTAGAGAGACAAATAACTCACACAAAAGAGATTGATAAATCCCTCAATTAGAGAGATAATAACTACAAACACTAATATTAAAACCAAATAAACAAAAAATTTAGATTGGGGAATTGGAAAGGGGATGCCTGTTACTTAGAGAGACTGAGAAAGAGAGAGAGAGAGAGTGAGAGAGAATGGAAGAGATGGGGAGACTGTTAGAAATCATGGAGGAATCGTTTGATCTTATTTGAAAATTTCACCATGAACCCCATTTTATTACTGCCTATTTATCACCTTACCACTGTACCGTATTAAATTCAATTCTAAGATAAGTATGGAAGCAATATGGAGGCAAGATACCCTGTGATTATTGAATAGAACCATAGAACACAATAACACACAAGTTGATTATGAGGGCAAAGTCAAATGAAATGGCTTGGAGCGAAAAAATGGGGACAGCTATTATCCAGAATTTTGCTCAGATTGTCATTTGTTAACACTAACAAACCCTTAGTATTAACCAATGGACGAACGATAGGAAGATATATATGATGAAGATTTTGATTTTAAAACATGATTATGGATGGGATCATTAACTTTAACATTAAAAAATCGTGATGGTATTGTAAGACTGGACAATAAGTAAGAACCACAAAGTCCTTGAAAGACATTAAATATTAAAAGCTAATGTAATGCTTATGATGTATGAAGTTATAAAAATTGGATTAAAGAGCAGAGGTTGTTGATGATTTAATGGATTTCCATTATGATGTATGGAGTTATATCATGATTGGGGTCATCCATTTTGACATATGAATGTGTTTAACTTACATTAGGGAGTTAAATAACGCACTAGAATTACAGGATTCTAGAGAAGGGAGGAAGATATGTAGTAGAGGAAATGCTAACCACATTATAAGTCTAGACAATGGATGCGACTCATGGAGTCACAATACAACATTCCGGCCCATTTGAGACCGAAGCAATTCGGTCTCCAAAGTTGAAAATTCAATCTCCATTTAATTTTGGAGACCGAACAGAGATCGAAATATATCAGTCTCCAAATGTTTGGTAGCAATTCAAATTTAGAGACCGAGTATGAAGAAAACCGTTTGCACTTGAGACCAAACCAAGCCCATTGGTCTCTAATTGAGACCAAAGTTTGGTCTCAATTAGAGACCAATGGGCTTGGTCTCTGACTGAGACCAAAATCCTCTGGTCTCCATTGGAGACCAACGTTACTCGGTCTCTATTTGAGACCATAATGCGTCGGTCTCCATTTGAGAGTAAAATGGGCCAGTCTCAAGTGGAGACCGTTATTCGGTCTCAATTGGAGATCGGATTTCATTTTGGTCTCACCTAGAGACCGAGGTCCCTTTTAAGTTAAATTGGAGATCAGCCTGTAATTTCAATCTCAGACAGAGACCAAAAATTCTATTTCGGTCTCTAACCTGCACATAATTTTTGCACAAATTCTACCTATTTGAACATACCACCTACATTTTACACATCATGCTATATACAACTTCGGGCCACAATTGCCCCTAAATACAATATATCGAGGTACGTGCTATGGCATCTGAAATTACACTAACATTTCCACAGTTTCGCATTCCAAAACTACAACTACGTCCAACAGTTCCATGACACTTTCCGATACACCGCTCAAAATGGTTATCCACCATAGATGAACTCCCGAGACCAATGTTCCACATTCAAGTGTTTAAGTAATTACAACTACGCACCTAACTAAGTTAAAGGATATAACCATACATACCTAAATCTATGATGATGCTTGAGAGTTGTCTGCACGGGTGGGGTGGCCAAGGTGTGCCGACAAGCTATCAAACCGAGCATTAAGCTCCAGCAGTCCAATTCTTGGGTCATCCAGCTGCTTCTTTGTAGCTTCCAACTCCTCCCTTGTACTACTCAACTCCTCCCTGGTACTCCTCAACTCCTCCTCTGTCGAATGTAGTCGAGCTTGAGTCGTCTGCAGCTCATTTTATGTCGTTTGCAATTGATCCTGGAGCTGGGTAACTATTGGGGAGGAATATGCCACCGAACTGCTGCAGCTACTATGCCTAGACGTGGTCGGTCTCTCAAAACCTTTTCACTCCAACCACCACTAGCCTTGAAGAATAGGTGATCATCTACTGCTGAACCGACTTGCACATCAGTTCCTGCTTTCAGGTGCTCATATTTGTCCTGCATCGTCGTAATGTATACAAAAAGTCAAACTAAATGGGGCAAATTAACGAGATTAACTCAATTCATCGTTGAAGATTAACTCCTCATTGTTTTCCTATATACAAAGATTACATTACACAATTCATCGTTCCTATATGGCGTGACTTTTCGTAGCAAGCACTTTCATCTTCACTTATCTCCCTATGTGGGGGGATGTGTGTGTATATATATATATATATATATATATATATATATATATATTTTATTCCTGGGAAGAAACGAACCGAGTTTCACCTAAAAGTTGACCATATCCCAGGCTTAAAGCCATAATTTCTTCCCTACAATAAGTACAAATATAGAAGACATTCGCACGCTCAACGGGCCACACACCCGGAGTACACCAAGTACACATCTCAACAGATCACACATCTGGAGCATTGAGGTTTACATCCCAAAAATTCAAACAACAGGATCATTGCTTATGTCACATATATGTTCGATATATTTAAGTGATATGATAGACGTTTAAGTCTTATGATGTACCTAAATCAATTTATCTATCAATACTTATGGAACTTAAATCAATGTTTGTATCATGTATCTAACTTCAAACGGAAGTATTGCTACAGTACTTACATAAACACCCTGCGCGTGAGCATCACACCAAATCCGCTGACCATTCTCATCAACCTTTGAATGAGTAGTCGCAAACAATTCAGCAGCCGAAGGTCTTCTTCCCAATTGCTTCGTCTATCATATACACATATATCTGTTTACATTAGCAACCTTAAAAAGTTAAAACCACGTATTCTAGTGAAGTAGTTTAGAATTTCATACCAGTCTCTCAGCCCACATTATCGCTGATATTGACCCCTGACTATGTCCAATCTTACCGTTCGGCCCCTCTGTCTTGTTCTCCTTGTTCTGTTCAGACCGCTTCTTGAATTCCTCATCAGTTTCCCTCTTGGTCTGTAATGATGCGCGAAGATCATCCGTCATCCAAGTAATGATCTTCTCCGGAGGGCTTTCCCGGCCTTGTTCACTATATCTTTCACCCTTACACGCACCTTTTGTTGCCATTCTCTCCTGACTAATGCCTCATGCTTGGGATCTTATGTGAATCGTTGCTGCACGTACAATTCCAAAGAATAGAACAAAATTCAATTCCATTGTGTTAGTTTGCATTAAAACTCAGCAGTGGTCATAAGTGGTCATGTTAATTTGCAACAAAACTCGTAATAAGTGGTCATGTTTTCAACATAATAACGAAGAACACACAGATTATTATGTAATATGTAAGTTCCAATGCCAGTTACATATATAGACCTTTATGTCGCAAATACACCAAAAAAAAAAAAAAACCAAGAAGAGGATAGATAAGATACTTATGGGCTAAAAGATTGCTTCAAAGACTTATATATTTAGTGTAATGTAAAGATAGATGATTATATTGATAATTAACTAAATAAATAAAACATTCTCACCTCAAATAAGATTTGATGGCTACCACCAGCCCTCATTAAACCCCCTTTTGTATGATTTCTATAACCTGAAATCAACATTCACTTTATGCCCCTCTCTCTCCTCGCTTAGCTTTATGTATCTCTCTCTGTGTGGGGCGGGATGTGTGTGTGCATATATATATACACTTTATTTCTGAGAAGAAATAGACAGAGTTCCCCTTAAAAATTGACCATATCCCAGGCTTAAAGCCATACATTACTTCCCTGCAATAAATAAAAATACAAAATACATTCGCATGCCTGGAGTACACCAATTATACATCTCAACGGATCATACATCCAGAGCATTGGGGTTTACATCCTAGAAATTCAAAACACAGGATCATTGGTTATGTCGCATACAAGTTCGATGTATTGAAGTGATATGATAGACGTTTAAGGCTTATGATGTGCCTAAATCAATTTAAATATCAATACTTATGGAACTTAAATCAATGTTGGTATCATGTACCTAAATCAATGGAAGTATACCAACGAACACACCATATTGTACAGCTTAAAAACTTTACCTTAAAACAATTCCACCAAAACTGCTTGTGATCCTCAGGGGCGTCCCCCCAACACGTGAAGGTGTCCTTGTGGTAAGTTCGAATGGTTTCTGAGATGGCTCGTGTGACATCTCGATGACTAAACCTATGATAGGGCATTGCCCACAAATGAAATGAAAATGATACTTATAAAGTTTCGGGTTCGTGGATGTTGAACGTTAACGATGCTTACCACATGTCGATGTTTGGCATAAGTACAAGTCGAACCCTTGTCAATAGGGTGCCAGTGCCCTCCAACGGAAACTCCAGAGGCGGCGTCTCCTGAGAGTCGTACTGGGCGATGGATCTGCTGGAACTATCCATGCGTACCTATGCCTGTGCAATGTCAGGAAAATCAGTTAGATAAGTGCATACATTTGAATTTGAAAAACTCATACCAAACGACACAAAATATGATACACTGAGCAATGTTGGTTATTGTGCTATGTAGGTTACAACGTGCATAAATACATACGGAACACAGGTGCTCACACATAAAAACACAAGCTGCGCAGAAATTAGTCTTCGATGTGCACTACAGAAACATTGACTCTGTGAAGTAGTCATCATCATACTCATAAACATTATCATCGTCTTCATCTAGTAATTCGTCCTGCCATTCTTCTCCATATCCACCATCGATGGCGTCAACCTCCTCATCCACATTGTCGTCTATGTCATTTTTCTCTTCTTAAATGATGTCAATATCATCGTCTATGTCACAATCCCCTAAATTAGGCGGGCTGTCATTTTCATCTATTTGGAATGGTGTATCCTCTTCGAGGGCGTCAATTATTGACCTTAGTTTCATTCTCAACACTGCCCACCAATCCTTTTTACTGTTGTCTTTCATAGGGTAAGGCATAAAGCAAACTTGGGTGACTTGACTTGCAAGGATAAATGGATCATACTTGGGATATCTCTTCGTGTGATTTACGTCAACCAATTTGTATGTCTCATGGATAACAACGCCATTAATGCAGTCATACCAATCACACTTAAACAAGATCATCTTATATGGATGAATATCCCCAACATAGTGCAACTCAATTACATCCTGCAGAATGCCATAATATTCCTTTCTATCTATCCCTTTCACACACATGCCGTAATTCATTGTTGACTTGTTTTCCCCATACTCATATGTGTGGAAGTTGAAGCCATTGACATAATAATGATCCCAGTGACGAACATGCCTTTTAGGGCCTTACGCAAGTGCTCTTAGGATATCGTTGTCGACGTTGGAGTGCAAGACCTACATGGCCCTCATAACCACAAGTGGTCATAGATGTTGTCATTATCATAAAACTACAGAAATACTTCCACACTATAAGCAAAACAGATTGGGGAAATACATAGATACGCTTTGAACCACTCTGGAAATCTATCCTCAAATGTTGCCCACACATCCTGGACCCGAACACAAGGGCTTTGTTGGACCATCTTGCGCTCAAAGATCCTACACATGGTAAGGAGAACATCATATAGTCGTGGTTAATGTAAGTACGTTTTCCTCCATATGTAATATAGAAACTTACCGTTCATATTCTCCTAACAATCCACAATTCGATAGCACATATGCAGGCACCAATCGATGATCCAAATGATCCAAGAACCGAACACTACCCTCATTCGGGGCATATCCCATGTTACGGCAGAAAATGTCTGGAAGTTTGGCATCAGATTTGTCCTGATCAATGTTCATCACATTTCTGGGAAAATCTCGTGCACTAGCATCAACACTATCATTAAAATAGTTCGTAATGAAGTTCGTGATCTCTTCTATTAAGTACGCATAGCAAATTGAAGGCTCAACACGTGCTTTGTTACCTACTTTGCCCTTTAAGTGATGAAGGAACCTGTAATGGAATAAATTGAAATGTCAGTTGTGTACGCAACTTCAGACATGATTTTCATGAACTATATCATACCTTTCATAGTCATGCATTCATCGATATTGAACCAGTCCTCCAAGTTTTAGTTCTGTAGGTAAGTGGACAGGTGTTGTGATTTTCTGCAAGCGTACGGTTTATCGCCATAGCAATTACGGGTATCGTCCTCAGGGATGGTTGTGAAATTAGATTAAAAATTCTAATCTAATTTAAAACTAAAGGCTAATTTTGTCTAACTCAAAGGTTGAACAAACAAAATTAAATCTTGAAATTGTAAATGAGGAACTTTTCAAGATAAGAAGAACCAAATTGCAACTAATTTGAACTCACCAACACTTAGCTATAATTAGCCAATCAAAGCACTGGAATTTGGAAGCAAAACTGAACGAAAACTAAGAGAAGGACAAGTAGAAAACAAAAGCAGAAAACCGTGAAATTTGTGAAATTGAATCGCAATATCAATCAACCAACAACTTATGCTCAGATTACACCAATTTGTGAAACTAGATCGAAATGGAAAAAAAACGATGCTATCCTCTACTTTTCATTCTCCCCCCCTTTGTTCTGTTTTTTGGCCTCCCCTTAAAAGCCCGTTGCCAACACCCGTTCATTCCTCCAAATAATGGCCCTTTCAATGCTTGATAAACTGCCCATTAATGGCAATCATGAGAGCCCCCGAATGAATAATGGACGCCTGAATTTAATTAATAGATAATGGAGGAAGACGAAGGCGAACAGCCCCGTTTTGTGGCTCTGGTCTGGGTTCGAATTTCTGGGTTTGTGAGAGCCGAAGAGGGAGAAGGAAGAAGAAGAAGAATGGTCTTGAAGATGGACATAATGGCTCAATAAATGGTGAGGAGAGAGAGGGTGTAACAGCTGGGTAATGAGGGGCCATGGGACTGCTCTGTTCGTGGCCCTGTTCGCTGGAATTTTGGGCATGAGGGAACAAAGAAGAAGAAGCCAAAGGGGGGCTGCTAGTCATGTGCCTAGCACATGGGAAAATTAAGTGAGATGGGGAGAAAGAGAGGGAGTCTGGGCTGGGAGAGGGGTTGGCCCGGTCTACCAATTGGGCCGGTGTAAGCAAAAGGGAAAGGAATGAGAAGATGGGCCACGGTTTGGAGGAAAGAATGTTGGGCCAGCCTGGTGAGAAGGTAAACAGCAGGCTCGAATGGTAAAAGGAGAGGAGAAGGGGCACGCTGGGTCGGTCTTGTGAGCTGAGCGTTGGGCTCCATGCAGCCCGATTTTCCCTTTCTTGTTTCTTGCTTTCTTCAATTCGATCTAAGCCATGCACTTGTTGCTTATATTTTTCTCAAATTTTTCAAATCCTACAAAATAAATAAAAACATTATTGAAAACCTAATTTAGCACTTTATTGAGAGCAAATATTCGACGATAAAAGGGTATAAAATATCATAATTTTGGATGGGATAAATACCCCCACACCTAAGTTTTGCTCGTCCTCGAGTAAAACAAAATTAAAAATCCTAGAAAAAGAAAACAAAATAAAATCCTAACTCACTTTCGTAGGAATCACGATTGCACTTAGCACGTGCAACAAGTCCTTTAAACCCCTAGGTTACCCCTAGTGGACGAGGAAGGTCTCGTGAGGGTTTGCAGAAGATATACCCATAAAATCTATAAACGAAAACATAAACAAAAACTTGAAAATCTTTTTGGGTTTTGTTTGAAAAATTAATATGTACAAAACTAAAAATTAACATGTACAAAATGGAGGAACATATTATATACACATTCCAATCAACTAAAGCACCCCTGTGACAAAAATGTTAGCCTGCACATAAACAAAATGTACACATCAAGACTCTGTACCCCATGAATGACATCAAAGCACTAACTTTTCATCCCACTTATACACTAAAGCTTCGAATCCTTCCCTGTGCTCGTGTGCATGTGTCTCATCATCCTAAGGCTCAGATTTACCAAAATCAAACTCAATTCCACTTGACTAACACAAATTACATTATTGACATAACAACATAGGAAGAAACTTTCCCAGTAGCAATATTGCCTCAAAGGGTACCACCTAATAGCGCATACCTCAAAGGGTTGCTTGTCATTCCAAATGTTATTTCATTTCCTTCTTTTTCCATTCTTTCTTTTTTCCATTTTTTTTCATTTTCATTACATTCATCATTTTGTTTTTTTTCTTTTTGTTTTCCAAGACAAAAATCAAAGTAATTGTGTCAAAAACAAGAGGGAGAGCCGATTATGGAAAACTAAAACCTTAAGACAATGAGGATGAAATAAATAGGGATTGGATTACACAGTGATAGTGATCAGATGGGGTTAGAATTAGAGCTAAGAATGACACGCCGAGGACAAAGACCTAACATGCACATCATGCCTATATACAAGCTAAAAATCAAAGTACAAGGGAATTTAAGTTGATCAGAATAGTACTAAACTTTCCCAAAGTAAAACAAAAAATCTTTTTGGATTTTCAATGTTTTTTTGTTTGAAGCAGAATTTCCCCACCCCCACACCTATTCTGAGAAATGTCCTCATTGGGAGTAGAAAGAAACATAAAACCACAAATACAAAACTGAAAAAGAAAACAAATAAAAACAAAACTCATAAAGACACGACTAAAAATCAAATAATCAACATATATACAAAAGAAAGACAAAAAGAACCAACTATACAAAAGGAAAAAGAGAAAAAGAGTACAAGAGAGAAGGGATGAAAAGAAGTTCTTAGCAAACCAGGTCGGGTGCTAGGTACACCCGAACTATCATCACTGATCCGAACTCAGCTCGCGGAGTATCAGACACTCCACATCTTCCTTGTTGGGCAACTCTAAAAATTGCTTCAATCTTTGGCCATTCACCTTAAAAGTAGCACTATGGTTAGGGTCTCGAATTTCGACTGCACCATAAGGAAAAACACGTGAGACAATATAAGGACCAGTCCATCAGGACCTTAACTTTCCTGGAAACAAATGAAGCCTAGAGTCATACAAGAGCACTTTCATTCCCGGAGCAACCTCTTTCCGAAGGATACGCCTATCATGAAATAACTTTGCCCTTTCTTTATAAGAACGAGCACTCTCATAAGCCTCGGTTCTAATCTCATCAAGCTCATTCAATTGCAGTCTACGCTCTTCACCGGCCCCAGTCAAGTCATAGTTCAATTTCTTAATGGCCCACCAAGCTCTATGTTCTATTTCCACAGGGAGATGACAAGGCTTACCATAAACAACCCTATAAGGTGACATACCTAAGGGAGTTTTGAAAGCTGTCCTATAAGCCCAAAGAGCATCTACGAGTTTGTCAGCCCAATCCTTTCTACTCCGGCTCACGGTCTTTTCAAGAATCTGCTTAATTTGTCGATTGGACACCTCAACCTGACCACTGGTTTGGGGATGATAGGGAGTAGCAAGTCTATGGATAATGGAATACCTCTTTAGTAAGGCATCAAAAGACTTATTATTAAAATGGGTGCCCTGATCACTAATAATAGCACGGGGCATGCCGAATCTAGCAAAGATGTTCTCCCTCAAGAACTTCACAACAATTTTACCATCATTAGTCTTAGAAGGGATAGCTTCAACCCATTTAGACACATAGTCCACAGCTAGCAAAATATACTCATTCTCAAAAGATGATGGAAATGGTCCCATGAAGTCTATATCCCACACATCAAAAATTTCCACCACAATGATAGGACTCAGTGGCATCATATCCCGCCTGCTGATTCTACCCAACTACTGGCACCTAGGGCACTCTTACAGTACTCAAAAGCATCCCGAAAAAGAGTAGGCCAGTAAAAACCACGTTGAAGAACTTTGGCTGCAGTCTTCCTACCACTAAAATGCCCCCCAGATGCTTGGTCATGACAGAAAGAAAGGACACTTCTCACCTCATGGTTGGGAATGCACCTCCTAAACATTTGGTCAGAACAGTACTTAAATAAATAAGGGTCATCCCAAACAAAGAACTTCACGAGGTGAAAGAACCTATCCCTATCATTCTTGGTCCAACTCTTAGGAATCCTACCAGTAACTAGGTAGTTAACAATATCAGCATACCAAGGATCAGAGTGGACGATGTATAACTGCTCATCAGGGAAGCATTCAGAGACAGTTGACTCACTCTCTCTATCAGATAAAATCCTAGACACATGATTAGCTACAAGGTTTTTAGAACCTTTCTTGTCTTTGATTTCACAGTCAAACTCTTGTAACAGCAATATCTATCTAACAAGTCTAGGCTTAACATCCTTCATAGAAAGAACATGCTTAAGAGCAGAGTGGTCAGTATAGACAATCACATGAGACCCAATCAGATAAGGTCTAAACTTCTCAAACCCAAAAATCACAGCTAAAAATTCTTTCTCAGTCACAGTATAGTTCAGCTGGGCATCATTCAAAGTGTGACTAGCATAATAGATCACATGGGGCTTTTTATCAACACGCTGTCCTAAAACAACCCCAACAGCATAATCAGAAGCGTCACATATCAATTCAAAAGGCTCTCTCCAGATGGGAGGATGAAGGACAGGAGTAGAAGTTAAGGCCTCCTTAAGCTTAGAAAATGCCTTAAGACATTCATCAGAAAAATGAAAAGACACATCTTTAGCTAGCAAGTTGGACAAAGGCTTTGCAATCTTACTAAAGTCTCTAATGAAGCGACGATAGAAGCCAGCATGTCTAAGAAAAGGCCTCACTTCTTTCACACAGGTGGGAGGGGGAAGATTAACGATCAAATCAGTCTTAGCCTTGTCGACCTCAATTCCATCTTTAGAAATAACATGGCCTAAGACTATTCCCTTTCTAACCATAAAATGGCATTTCTCCCAATTCAGAGTCAAATTTTTCTCCCTACACCTTTTCAACACTTTTCTCATATTAGACAAACAGTGATCAAAGGAAGACCCAAACACAGAGAAATCATCCATAAAAATTTCCAAGCAGTATTCAACTAAATCCGAGAAAATGGAAATCATGCAACGCTAAAAGGTAGCAGGTGCATTGCACAGTCCAAAGGGCATACGTCTAAAGGCATAGGTTCCAAATGGGCAGGTAAAAGTAGTCTTCTCCTGATCCTTAGGAGCAATAGAGATCTGGGTGTAACCAGAGTATCCATCTAAAAAGCAATAAAAGGAATGTCCAACTAATCTCTCTAACATCTAGTCCAAGAAAAGAAGGAAAAAGTGGTCTTTCCTAATGGCAACATTCAATTTTCTATAATCTATGCACACATGCCATCCAGATTTCACACGAGTAGGGACTAACTCGTTCTTGTCATTCCTAATCACGGTGATCCCGGTCTTCTTAGGAGCAACTTGAACGGGGCTAACCCAGTCACTATCAGAAATGGGATAAATAATCCCATGATCTAACCACTTTAGCACTTCTTTTCTAACCACTTCCTGAAGAGTAGGGTTCAAACGCCTTTGACGGTCACGATAGGGCTTAGTATTGTCCTCTAAATGAATCCTATGTTGCACAATGGAAGGACTAATGCCCTTAATATTCCCTAAGGTCTAACCCAAGGCTTCCTTGTTCTCTCTAAGTAGGGCAATCAACTTAGTCTCTTGGTCCCCATCTAGGTCAGAAGCAATAATGACAGGCAAAGATTCATTGGGGCTTAGAAATGCATACTTAAGAGAATCCAGAATAGGTTTCAGTTCAAGAGCAGGAGGAGAAACAGATTCAGGAGCAGATTCAGAAGCAGCAGTGAGCAAACAATCACCAGTAGAGCACAAGTCATCAAACTCAAAAGCATCATACTCAGGCTCATCATTCACAAGAAAGGACTCATACTCAACAGCAAACACATTATCACAAACATCATCAAGTATGGAATCCTCTACCCAGTGAAGAATAGAGAACTCCATATCATCAAAACCAGAGGGCTGCCTTTGCAGATTAAAAATGTTCAACTCTACAGCCATGTTACTAAAAGACAGTCTCATCATGACATTCCTGCAATTAATGAGGGCATTGGCAGTGGTCAAGAAAGGACGCCCTCGAATCATGGGGATTTGACTAGCAAAGTTAGACACCGTCTTAGTCTCAATCACAACAAAGTCCACAGGGTAAATGAATTCACCCACTCGGATTAACACATCCTCAACTATCCCTCTAGGCAATCTGGTCGACCTATCAGCTAATTGAATAACCATCTTAGTAGGCTTCAGCTCACCTAACCCTAGCCTCTCATACTCAGTGAAGGGAATCAAGTTGACACTAGCCCCTAAATCAAGCAAAGCTCTATGAATAAGTTGGTCCCCCATAACTATGGAAATTGTAGGACAACTGGGGTCCTTGTACTTCACTGGGATCTGATGAGATAAAATGAAACTCGCACTAGAGGCTAAGAAAGCCTTGTTAGAGACATTGGTAGCTCTCTTAGTTGCACACAGATCCTTTAAAAACCTAGCATATGGAGGCATCTGCTGAATAGTATCGAGCAAAGGAATGTTGATCTTGACTTGAGAGAAGGTCTCTCTCATCTTCTCAACATGGGCTTGGTCTTTCTTCTTAAGCCTATGGGGAAAAGGAGGCAAAGGCATATGGACTTTCTCAGAAGAAGAAGGAGAAGGAGAAGAATAAGAATAACCCATAGAAGGAGAAGGGTTAACTGACTCAGAGGTGTCTTTCTTTTCAAGCTCATCTTTTTTAGATGATGACTCAGGAGAATGGTGAGAAGTATCAGAATCATTGGGGACACTATCAGTAGCATCCCCTAACTCACTGAATGAGCCAGTCGGTGAAGAAAAGGAAGAAGACTTCTCAAAGAATTGATGAGGATACCTACAGGGCTCATTGGGACTTCTAACCTGGTTATCAATCTCTCGATCAGAACGGAGAGATATCACTCCATTCACTTTCCTCATAGGCTCATTAGGGTTACCAGAAGACGAAGAGGTGTGACCCTTGGGGTTCACCTCAGGCTGACTTGGAAAAGTACCTGGTTCCCTAGAAGATGATGCTAACTGGAAAAACTGTTCAGTGATCATTCTCATCATTCTTTCCATGTTAGCTGTTGCAAGAAAAACAGAATTTTAATATTTATAAACCCCAAGTGCAAGGTGTATCGTTGAGTGCTTGGGGTGTCGTCCGCAGGGAATTGTGTTTCCAACTGCCAGAGTTCACTAGAGCGTCTCAATCTAGGCGAGATCAACGGTGAAGGAGGGGAACTAAACTACGCTACAAATACAGAAACAAGCGACTTGGAATTGTGATTTTACCAATTAGTGAACCAACTAATCAATACGAGTCCTAACCCACCCAAACTACGCTATGAACAAGAGATGGTCGGTTGCACCATCAAAGACCACCCAAGCCCTCTCTCAAGGGTCATGAGCTAGTCTAATTCGTGTAACCACCTACTTTCGTGGGGTTAGTCGAATTAGACTACAAAACTAGCAACCCCGGACCTAGCTCGATTCGGATACTACTTTTGTGTCCCGAACTCGGCCATTCGCTCTCCCACACTAGCAAATTGACCTCACCTCTTAGCATAAGTCAATCGCCCAAAAATATGGTTGAAAACCCTCTCAGGCATTTCATCGAACACTTGGCGGGCGTGAAGGAAAACTCTAAGTTCTAGGCATAGATTGGGTATGGTTAGGCCTAGTACAAGATCAATTAGCCATCAAGAGGCTAATCACAATTCAAGCCAACACAATCTACCAACAAATCATGAAAAACGCGTGAAAACCTAAACTAACCAATAAGAACATAAACTTGAAGAACAAAACGAAGGGAATGAAATAAAACGAATCTAAACAACTAAACAACATAAATTAACAATGAAATTTAAACACATAAATCGACCAAAACCAATACAAGAATCAAAATTAACAAAACATAATTAACAAGAACATAAAAACTAGAGAGATAAAAGAGAAGGAAACTTAGTCTTGAATTAATGAAGAACTTGAAATCCAAAGGTTGAGTCCAATGTTACAATCTTCAATCCTAAACTAATCTCCCTTCTTAACTAAAATCTAACCTAAACTAATCCTACAAAATCGCCAGAGCAAAGACCCCCAACGACCGAACGAACTCCCCCCAAAACAGACGCCCGAACGAAACCTTAAATAAACCGAGAGCGCGACGAAACTGGGGAGGTGGCACGGCCTCACCATGCCACATTGCTGGCACGGTGGGCTATCAACCCGGTTTTGCCCGGTTTCGTCGGTTTCCGCTGTTTTTCTTCGTTTTGTCCCATCTTCGTCCCTTTTCACTACGTTTGCTTGATTTGGAGTTATTTCCTACAAAATATAAATAAAACAAGGTAAAATCCTATAAAATAAAGTTATTATACGAGTAAAAGCTGGGTGAAAGAAGCACGTAAAATGGGTAAATTTACCGTTCAACATTAGCATTAATCATTCTCTCCACATTATTATTGATTCTCTTCTCCATTTTATCAATATCACTGTAACCAAGAGGAGGTTGAACTTGAGCTACAGGAGGTGGAGGTCTAGGTGCATTAGGTGCACCTGGAAGAATCGATCTCTGAAAGAAACTAGACGGGTGAGAGACGAGCTGGGAGTTAGGAACCGCGACATTTGGTCCATTACTCCAAGAGAAGTTAGGGTGATTTCTCCACCTTGGATTGTAAAAAGGAGAGAAAGGGTCGTTCTTAGGTCTCTGAAAGGCCATACTCACTTGCTCTTGCCCAATTGCTAACTGGTGAGCAAAGTAGGGACAAGCACTCAACGAATAATCTAAAGCCTGACAATGAGAACAAGACACTGAAGAAGTCTGGGGTAACTGAGTCATTTGTGGAGTCAATCCTTTCAACATGTTTTCTAAAGCAGCAACCTTAGACTCTAAGTAACTCACATCAGAAACAGAATGTAACCCACCCTTACCAATGCTCGAACCTAAACTGTCATCTTGAGCGGTTTCCCACTGCATAGTTTTCTCAACTAAGTTCTCTAGAAATTCCCAAGCATCTGTGGCGCTCTTAGAAAGAAAGCCACCCTAACACATAGACTCTACCATGGTCCTAGTTTGTTGATCAAGTCCTTTATAAATAATCTGGTACAAATGTGCCTGGTCTAGACCATGATGGGGACACTGAGCCAACAAATTCTTGAACCTATCAAAATATTTCCAAAATGATTCCCTATCGAGTTGCACAAATTGATTAATCTCATTCTTTAGCTTAACAGTCTTGGCATTAGAACAATATTTTCTTAAGAATAATCGTACAAAATCATTCTAAGAAGCAACAAAATTAGCAACCAAGTCATACATCCAACGTTTAGCAGAATCTTTCAAAGCAAAAGGAATTAATTTCACGCACACAACATCAATGGCAATATTAGGAAAATGCATCATAGAACAAACTTCTTCGAATTCCCTCAAAAACAAATAAGCATCCTCTAAACCAGTGAATTTAGGGAGCATCTGAGTATAGTGAGGTCTTAATTCGAAGGTCACATTGGGTCCAAGGTCAGGTAGAGTAAAGCAAGATGGCAAAGCGGTCCTAGGAGGGTAGAAAATCTCACTCAAAAGTCTTTCTTGTGCAATTTCATCTAATTCAAGCTTGGGTTCAGGTTCGACTTCTAAGTCAGGGTCGGGGTCAATTCTCACAAGTCTATGATTTTCAGGACTTCTAACCCAACCAGTCATATAAATCCCACACCCTCACCAAAGATTCAGTTTTTGATTTTTTTTTTTTTTTTGTTTTTTGACTTTTTGATTTTTGTTTTTTTTGATTTTTTGATTTTTTTTTGATTTTTTTTCGATCACAAAACATCAAAATGGATGATAAAACTAAAAGCACTATTAAGGCAGAAAATAAACAAAATAGAAATCAAAAGCACAAACACAAAGCAACTAAACGAAAATAAGAACTAAAACCACACCTAAACACCCTAATTCTAAAAATAAAATTAAAACAAAAACTTAAGACAGCTAAAATTAAAACTAAATATACAGCAAAATCCATACAATCACAAGGGACATAAATATAATTTTTCTCGAATTTTTTCTATCCCTGAATTGTGCAGAAAAATGCAAGAAAAATATTAATTCTAAAATTCACAGAAAAATCTAAATAGCTCCAAACATTCCAGAAAAATTCACACACACTCTAAAAATGATGCTGAATCTAGAAAAATTATCAAAACAGCAGAAATCACACCAGAACAAGTCCAAAAAATTCAAATAGAATGCAGAAATTGGTGAAAAATCTACACTGAATTTTTTTCTCCAGATCAGTTCTACCTTGCTTCTTTCGCTACACAAAAACAAAATTCATTAGTACTGTTTTGTCAACAATGAAAGCATCTAAAAATTAAAATTAAACAAATCTTAACAAAAACAAAAATCAAAATCAAAATATAAACTAAATTTAAAATTAAAACTAAACTAAACTACTAAAACAAAAATAACGACTCAATAAAAACTAAAATGAAAACGACCCTAACGACTCTAATAATCAAACTACGACTCGATGCAACCAAGTTTCACAACGCCATCCCCGACAACGGCGTCAAAAATTTGTTGTGATTTTTCGCATGCGTACGGTTTATCACCGTAGCAATTACGGGTATCGTCCTCAGGGATGGTTGTGAAATTAGATTAAAAATTCTAATCTAATTTAAAACTAAAGGCTAATTTTGTCTAACTCAAAGGTTGAATAAACAAAATTAAATCTTGAAATTGTAAATGAGGGACTTTTCAAGATAAGAAGAACCAAACTGCAACTAATTTGAACTCACCAACACTTAGCTATAATTAGACAATCAAAGCACTGGAATTTGGAAGCAAAACTGAACGAAAACTAAGAGAAGGACAAGTAGAAAACAAAAGCAAAAAACTGTGAAATTTGTGAAATTGAATCGTAATATCAATCAACCAACAACTTATGCTCAGATTACACCAATTTGTGAAACTAGATCGAAATTAAAAAAAACGATGCTATCCTCTACTTTTTGTTCTCCCCCCCTTTGTTCTGTTTTTCGGCCTCCCCTTAAACGCCCGTTCCCAACACCCGTTCATTCCTCCAAATAACGGCCCCTTCAATGCTTGATAAACCGCCCATTAATGGCAATCATGAGAGCCCCGGAATGAATAATGGACGCCCGAATTTAATTGATAGATGATGGAGGAAGATAAAGGCGAACAGCCCCTTTTCGTGACTCTGGTCTGGGTTCGAATTTCTGGGTTTGTGAGAGCCGAAGAGGGAGAAGGAAGAAGAAGAAGAATGGTCTTGAAGATGGACATAATGGCTTAATAAATGATGAGGAGAGAGAGGGTGTAACGGCTGGGTAATGAGGGGCCATGGGACTGCTCTGTTCGTGGCCCTATTCGCTGGAATTTTGGGCATGAGGGAACGAAGAAGAAGAAGGCCAAAGGGGGGCTGCTAGTCATGTGCCTGGCACATGGGAAAATTAATGAGATGGGGAGAAAGGGGGAGTCTGGGCTGGGAGAGGGGCTGGCCGGTCTGCCAATTGGGCCGGTGTAAGCAAAAGGGGAAGGAATGAGAAGATGGGCCACGGTTTGAAGGAAAGAACGTTGGGCCAGCCTGGTGAGAAGGCAAACAGCAGGCCCGAATGGGAAAAGGAGAGGAGAAGGGGCACACTGGGCCGGTCTTGTGAGCTGGGCGTTAGGCTCCATCCGGCTCGATTTTCCTTTTCTTGTTTCTTGCTTTCTTCAATTCGATCTAAGCCATGCACTTGTTGCTTATTTTTTTCTCAAAATTTTCAAATCCTACAAAACAAAGAAAAACATTATTAAAAACCTAATTTAACACTTTATTAAGAGCAAATATTCAATGATAAAAAGGTATAAAATATCATAATTTTGGATGGAACAACAGGTAGATGCTCCATTACATTGAAGAATGCAGGGGGAAAAACTCGTTCTAACTTGCATAATATTTCTGCAATGTTATTCTCCAAATGCAGTATGTCATCAACATGCAACTTTAATGAACACAAATCTCGAAAGAACTAGCTAAGCTCAGTTAACACATTCCAGACATTGGTGGCTAAGAGATCTCTGAAAGCCAGAGGCAACAAACGCTGCATGAAAACATGACAATCATGGCTTTTCAGGTTATGCAGTGAAGCATTTCTCACGTCCACACACCTACTCAAGTTCGAGGCATAACCATCTGGGAATTTTAGTTTACGAATCCATTCACACACCACTTTTCTATGCTCCTTCTGTAGAACATATGGAGCTTGTGGCATAACTTCTCGCCGGCTTCCTTCACCAGCTTCAACAACGCGAACATTAAGTCTCCTACATTTACAATGAGTAAGCATGTCCTTCCTCGCATTGAGGTCATCTTTTGTTTTATCCTTCACACTCATCACCGTGTTAATGATTTGCTCGAAAACATTCTTCTCAATGTGCATGACGTCAAGGTTGTGACGTATTAACAACTTACTCCAATAAGGGAGATCCCAAAATATGCTACGTCTTGTCCAATTGTGACAGCGCCCGTAGCCATCCACTCTTCCCTTGTGATCTGCTGCCGTTGGGAGCGAAGCCACGCGACTCCATACCTGCTCCTTGGTCAACATAGGAGGAGGTTCTGAATGGTCCTCCCTGTTTTTGTAAAATGCAGACTTATTACGTCGGAATTTATGATCCTTTGAAAGAAAATGGCGATGACAGTCGAACCATGACTGCTTGTTCCCATGAGCTAACCTGAATGCTTTTGTCTGTTCCATGCAATAGGGGCACGCTAATCTTCCAGCCGTCATCTACCCAGATAGTATGCCATAAGCGGGAAAGTCACTCACTGTCCAAAGAATGGCAACTTTCATTAAGAAATTTTGCCTCAGGGACACATCATATGTCGGTATTCCTTCATTCCACAGTTGCACAAGTTCTTCAATAAGCGGTTGCATATATATGTCCAGATTTCTTTTTGGATTCTTCGGACCGGGAATGAGGAGAGCAACGAACATGAACTGTCTTCTCTTATACATCCATGGGGGCAAATTGTAAGGGGTCACAATCATTGGCCAGCATGAATATGTTTAACCGTAATGGCCAAATGGTGAGAAGCCATCGGTGCACAAGCCTAACCGTACATTACGTGGTTCGGCAGCAAACAAAGGAAAGGAAGCATCTAGATGTTTCCATGCCTCGCTATCCGATGGATGTGCCATGACCCGCTCATGGTGCCATCTCATACTCTCAGCCGTTTTCTTTGTTGCATACAGATGCTGTAGTCGAGGTCTAATGGAGAAATATATTAGTTGCTTCCTCGGGATTTGCCTTCCTTCTTTGCTCGTCCTCAAGTATCTTCCTTCATCACAAAAAAAGCATCTATGGAGGCCGTTTGCCTCCTTCTAAAATAACATGTAACCATTGGGGTAAACATCTATTTTACGATGTGGAAGTTCAATACCCACAAGCAACTTCTTAATTTTGTAGTAATTGCCGACCATGTCATTGTTATTTGGGCATATTTCCTTCATAAATGATGAAATACCATCAACCACTCGATGGGGTAGATTATATTCACATATAAGATTGGTAAGTCGTGCAACAGTTTTCAGTAGTGATATTTCACATCCCTCGTACAATGGTCTCTCTGCTGCCTTGAGGAGTTCGAGGAATCTTTTCACCTCTGGAATTGGTTCATGCTCCTCATTATGCGGCAGCTCTTGTAGTAACGTGGATGACGCAAGTACGTAGGCATCCATCACCATATCCCTCATGGGGTTGGGTATTACTTGTGCATTGGATGAGGAAGTTGCAGCTCCATCATCTTCGAGGAATGTTTCACCATGATACACCCACCTGTAATAGTTTGGACGAAACCCTCACTGGTACAAATATAACTTGATCGTGTCTATATCAAGGTATGGCACATTGCAGCACTTCATGTAGGGGCACTTCAATTTTTGGCACCTCTGAAACTCTTCTTGTGCACAAGTAAACTTAACAAACTCATCCACTTTCTCAATGAATGCCCTGCTTAGATACTTCCCGTCTAGTCTGCTGTACATCCACACCCGACTTGGATCCATTGTCTCTGGAAGAACTGTATATATTACTAGCCAAGCATACATACATACATAAGTATCTGTACATACATACATACATACGTACATACGTAGATATATATATATATATATATATATATATATATATATATATATATATATATATGTATATATGTATTATGTATGTATGTATGATTGTTTATATGTATATATATGTATATGTATATGTATGTATGTATATATACATGTATGTATGTGTGTGTGTGTGTGTGTAGATATATATATATGTGTATGCATATATATGTATATAAATATATATATAAACACACACATACATACATAAAAAAACTCATCAATGTATACGCATATATATATACATACATACATACATATATGTGTGTGTGTGTGTGTGTGTGTGTGTGTGTGTGTGTGTGTATTATTTTACTAGAAATCTTTCAAATCAAACATAAATAATACTCTACATTTTAATCATAGATGAAACTATTGTAGATACTTTCCTAACATGAAAACATAATAATAATATTATTTGATTGCATTTAGTCTAGTTTAGTACAACCACCTCAATTCAACTTACAAAATTGAACTTTTAGCAATCATAGGCAAGGAAAAGGTAAGAAATTTATTAAGTCGTTCTGTATTTGGGATTTAATCCATCCACTAACATCATATTTTACTAATTTGGACTCCATCGTTCTAATCAAGTCGTCAACCACTCCATGTGCGTGCTCTACTGTTCGGTCAAATGCCTTAAACAAACCAACTCAAATTCAATCAATCCATCCAACCGTATTTACAACCACTAAAATTGATCAATGTTTTCCCTTTTTTCCCACGTAAATGACCAATTCTCATACCAATGACAACTCATCACAATCATCCTATGAAGGAAACAAAGTGGTCGGTTGCTTTTGCTTTTTTTAGTGACTTTTTTGGGGGCAGAATTCTTTTCATTTGTATGAAAATCGGACATGAAATCTGCCCAGAAGGTTGACAAACACAGATGGGGTTGTACTAACCATTTTTGCCCTGTCCCCATTTCTCATTCAATTCCCAAGTTTTTGGACTACTCATTTCATAGAACAGGCAATTTCACTGAAATCCCAGAAATATTGCAACGCCCATTTGCTGAATTTTGTTGTTTCACAATGAACCCTAACTCACCAAACCAAGTGAAGCAATGGAATGGAATTGATAGAACTCAAGTGCAACACTTACCTTAACAAGTCACCGGAACACAACTCGTCGGAACACACCTTGCCGGAACAACATACCATCGCTGAGCCGGCTGCTTTCAACCTTAATTGACTTGCAATGCACATGTAAGAAGAGGCCGTGAGTGAGAATTATTGGGACGTGGAGAATATACAGAGAACAATGAGCTGGAAAACACCAACCTTGTCGCTGGAATGTCGCCTGCCGTCGTCGGAACCAGGCGGTGCTGTCACGAAATGGCTGTGCGAGGAGAAGAGAGGGTCGAGCTCTGGGGTTGTGGAGACCCAGATGAGGGTGAAAAATTAAAACAGAGATTTTGAGATCGTTGTTTGAGACCGGGCGATTACGGTCTCTAAGGGAAACCGTAACTGAGTATATGGCCTCTACAATTAGTGTCGTTTGAGTCCAACTCGAAAACCGGTCTCAGTTAGAGTCCAAAGTTGCTTTCGGTCTCTGAAATTGGTTTCAAAAAAACCCGCGTTCTGACAAATGAAGAATCTCGAATTCTAAATTAAACTTAGAGACCGGAATTTCTGGTCTCTAAGTGGAACCCGTTTATAAGTTTAGGCTGAAAAATTGGAGACCGAAATTATTTTGGTCTCTAATTGAAACCATGCTGGGAATTTGGTCTCTAAATCTGAAACCGAGAATCTTTTCAGTCTCTAAACAAAACCAATTTTGATTTAGGTATCAAAATCTGAGACCGATATATTTTGTTGGTCTCAGATTTTGGAGGCCGAAAGTTTTGCGGGTGTCAAATAGAGACCATTTGACAATTTCGGTCTCTGAATTGATTTTAATTTGATACCAGAATATTCGGTCTCTGAATTCAGTCTCCAATTTTAATTAGAGACCATTTTATTCTTCGGTCTCTATTTTTCGGTTTCCATTTCAACGGATTGTTGTAGTATCGTGACAGTGCATATTTGTAGTTGATGGTGCAAAGGACCTCAGCAATAATCCTTGGGAAGATTTTAGGGTTCTTACCTTGATCATAGGCTAAGCAGCCACTTTTGTATCTTGGATTACATGAATAATGGTGTGCAATAGCTTGAGTTTTAGTAAAGATAGTTTGGTTGTAAATATCACCGTCAAGGTGTATAGAAAGGATGCATTTTAGCTTAAGAAAGAACGTTTTTCATATGCATAGCTAAGCCATCGATATGTTCAGCCTTGTCTTGGATGTATTTTTGTACAATAGTATGTTATAATGTGTAGTTCGTTTTTATTCTATTAATGTAAAAAGCATTTGCACATCTATCAGGGGAAGAGAGCTTTTAACACAATCTTGCCTGTATGTTTGTTTTATTATAGCGCGAACACATGTTACTAACCTAGATTGTTATAATTGTTTTTCTTTGTCAAATGTTTGATATGAATATTAAGAAAACCAATAACCATAATGCTCATGGAGAACCCAAGAAAACCAATATCAAGCACGATAATAGTGTTACTTTTGCCATCATTCTTTTTCAAAAAGATCCTAACATGATGAGAAATAGGGGCTACCTCATATGTAATGACCAGTAGTATATTGAAGAAGCTGGATAAAATTTCGAGGTTCATGATGACAAGATAGATCCTGATCAGAGAGAGAAATATTGAGAAAAGTTTTGAGATTGTTTAAGTATCAGAAGAAAGAATATTGAGAAGAGGGACCTTGCATTTAACAGGACAACTTGACCTCTATCCAGAAATTGCAAAAAGAGAGACAAATTGAGCTTGACTTTGCTTGGGAAAGATTTCTACAGTTGTTGAAAGAAGTTATCGAATACCGGTACAAAGAAGGAAGAAGCGAGAATTTCAAGAGTCAAGTTAGGGCGACTTAAAATTAGTGGAGTCTGTAGAAAAGTTTACAAAATTAACTTAATTTTCCCTAGAATGTGTGGCTAATGACATAGTGAAAAATGACTCAATTTGAAAATGGATTAAACTGTCATATCAGGTATCAATTAGATGACCAAAATATAAATACCCATCAAAAGCTTTATTATAGATCTATTGGCAAGAACAAATTAAATGTGAACACAGCCTTAACAAATAGTAAAAGGACAGTAGATGATAAAGGAAACCCCTATGAAAATAGCCTAACCAAAAAGCCCTTTACCAATCCCCTCTTAGCCTAACCACATAGCCCTTTACCAATAGTAAAAGTCTTCGACTACACTGAAATGTTTGCATGCTCCTATCGCCAAAATGAGAAGTGTCAGGATTTTCCTTAGTGTTGCTGCAGCTCATGGCTGGGAGTTGCATCAGTTGGACATCAATAATGTGTTCTTCCATGGTGATCTAGATGAAGAGGTATATGACTGTGCCCCCTAGATTTCGTACTTCTAATCCAAAAAAGGTGTGTCGATCGCACAAATCCTTCTACAGTATAAAGCAAGCAGCACGACAGTGATTTTGCAAAGCTTTCCTCAAAGCTTTTGCATTACAGAGTTGTCCAATCATATGCGGACTATTCTCTATTTACCTATTGAAAAGATGACAAGTTTATAGCAATACTTGTTTATGTGGATGATTTGGTTCTAACAAGGAATGACTCCCAACTATGTGCATCATTCAAAAATTATCTAAACTAGTACTTTTAAATCAAAGATCTTGGGGCCCTTAAATGCTTTATGGGCATTGAAGTTGTCAAGAGTCCACAGGGCCTATTTTTGTGGCAATGGGAATATACCCTTGATATTGTTGACGAATGTGGACTATTTGGGTCTCAACCAATGGACTCTCCTATGGAAGAAAATCATAAGCTTGCATTGGCTACGGGTGCAAGCTTACAAGATGCTACTCAATATTGATGCCTTGTAGGAATGCTCATTTATCTTACTATTATCCATCCTCAGTTATGTTATGCTATTCATATTTTATCTTTGTTTATGCATGCACACAAAGAAGATCATTTGAATGCTGCACGGAGAATTCTTCGATATCTCAAAGGAAGTCCAGGTAAAGGTATCTTATTGCGAAGTGATTCAAATTTGCAAGTAATTGCTTACTGTGGTTCTAATTGGGGTACGTGTCCCCTTATTTGACGCTCTCTAACTGGCTTCCTAGTCACTGTGGGTGTATCACCTGTGTCATGGAAAACAAAAAAAATAAGGAACAGTCCCTGGGTCCTCAGCAGAAGCAGAATACAGGGCAATGAATATTGTTACTAGTGAACTCATCTGGATTAAGACTTTCTGAGCTGCAATAGGAATTTTTGACACTTCACCTATAAAGCTTTTATGTGATAATTAGGCTGTCCTTCTTATTGCCAAGAATCTTATCTTTCATGAGAGAACCAAGCATATCGAAAGTAATTGTCATTTTCTACAAGAACGAATCCTCGCTAGTGAGCTCATTATATGCTATGTCTCCTCCAAAGATCAGTTGGCAGATATCTTCACTAAAGCACTTGCAAACAACAGTTTCACTTTCTGCAAGGCAAGCTGGACATCCTTAATCCATATGCTCCACCTTGAGCGGGAGTAATCTGATACATAATTGGATGGAAAATAAGATAAATTTCTTATTTGTGATATTGTATATTATCCTCTCAATATTCTTCCGTATCCTTGAATATCTCTTAGCAGCTTATTGGCTAAGCTAGGGTCAGCATGATATTGTATCCAATACCTGTATATAATTAGCTATTGAATTAGTCAATATATAACAGAATTTGGGTGATTCTCACATTGAATTGGTAGTTGTTTCATTTAGTAAGATATTTGAGTTCCCCAAAAATGGAAATTATTGTAGTATTTGTAGCCTTCATGTTGGCACTCAACACAGGTGGTAATTTCCCCATTATTTAGGGTTTTAAGTTACCATTATACCCCTCCAACATCCTTCTACCTTCCCCTATGATTAACTTTGACCTCATGTTGACGTGGTCAGCGCCATGTATTGCCTTCCTACTAGGCAGGCCACTAATATCCCAATCAGAAGGTATTGTGGAATTAAGGACTTAACTATGAAGCTTCGTAAGTTTTACCATCATTGAGTATTTGTTGTTTGCTAGGAATTGTGATATCAACTAAATTAGGGTTTCTTTTGAGGGTTTTGTGGAATTAGGGATTTAAGTACTAAGCTTTGAAAATCATTGCTTCTTATAAGCTTAACTGTGCCTTCAACTCTCCTCATCACCTGATGGATACCCTCCATCCAACGCCAACCCTTCTTCACCCAAACTTGAGCAGCTTTAATTAACTCATAAGAAGTGGTTAAGGTTTCAACTTTACGACCTAACATTGATTCTAGATCAAATGTTAGTTTCAAACTGTAAGATTGCATATATTTTGATCAATACTTGATTCTTATTATTTGCAATGCGTGCCTACTTAGGTTTACGACTTACCTATGTGAGGAGTAGATTGTAGAGCATGTAACATTAACCATGAGCTACCCGGGTTAGCAGATGAAGATAATCCCAAGTTAAGGGGATCTTGAATGTTACTAGCTGACCTATCTACTAGTAATTTAATTTGTTAGCTAATTTTGTGCTTCCACACATTACCTTTCCCTTGCTTATAAACTTCATGCTCTAATTGTTGGAAGTTGCAGCTCAATATGCTCTTATAGCACCGATACTCTAAGCCAAATTAACTAGAAACTGTTTCGAAATGTTGGTTTTATATTTAGTTAAACTTCAATGGCTAATATGGCTTTGTTCTGTGTTAAGTTGTGATCCTATATAAGCTTAATTTTAATATCGTACTTGTAAGAGATGATTCTCTGATCAGTTTGGATGGTAAAATATGAACACCTAGTCCCAATAAATGGCTCCTATTTTTTGACTATCCAAGCTCCCTAACATAACTGGAGCTTTCCGCAAAGTTTGATTTGGATAATTTTCCTTAATTTGCTGATTACTTTCTTGACTTTTTTGCAATCTCGACTGATAAAGTCTCAAATGTTATGTTTTTCTCCTTAGCTGTGTTGATTTTTTCTTATGTTGTCATTTGTCAACTCTTACCTTTATTGTGAGTATGTTACTTTCGGTATTGTTATCAGTTACTTCGAAAAGGATTTGCGTTACTAGCATCATTAGTCCAATCAATTGTTAATGATGATGGTATATTTTGGATCAGGCGGAGTATGCTATTTATATTAGTAGAAACTACAACTATGTGTGGTTAATGAATGACACAGAACTAAATACATATCTTCACTTTGAAAATAAAGGGGTGGTACTTTGTTTAACTTCATATCTATAATAGAATATGATGTATTTATTGCTTGGGGTAGAATATGAGTCTTGCTTAATAGCTTGGATCCCGCTGCGAACTGCAAACTTTGCTTTTTATTTGTCTTATCCTACCCATGAAGAGAATGTAGCTACATCTGGTGGGGATGTAGTTTCTAGAGATTTTGATTTGTTGTAATTAATTGTGGTTGCTTTTAAACGATTAGATGTTGTCTTCTGTTTTTTTGGGGAGGGTTAGGCGGGTGACTTTTTTCGAACCACCAGTGTCTTGGTTATGTGATACTTATAAGGGTGCAACAGATTGAGACAGCCAATAGCATCTATAACATGACTATAACATGCAAGTAATGGCCTGACACAAATGTGGTTACGTTCATGACTACAACATGCAAGTATGACTAGCAAATAAAATACATATAGCGGGTCCATAGCATCTAATATAGTTCTCTGAAATAAGGAAGAACACAAATCAAATTTTCCTTCTTTAAGTACATAGAGTAATGGCATGCAAAATAAATTGAATGTCAACTACTTTCAGAGTAACTTTGCTTTTGCATTTAACAAGCTATACTTATCTACAGCATGAACTTTCGGAAATAATATCTTTGTAAGGGAACTATAGTGAATGTTATTAAGCACTGGAAAAGGTTTATAATTTATGGTTGAAAGATAGAATTTGACTTCGAAGTCAAGTTGATACATTTGACTCCACACAACATATGTAGATGTGATTCACCAATCTCTAAATATCACCTAGAAATAAGTAAATGCTAATATTTGATTTAATGAGGTTACATTTTTTTTTGGGTGAGAGCACAAGATAAATAGCCTTTAATACAGCTAAATTCAATCCTATTTTTCTTAGACTGATATGCAAACTAGTGTGGCCAAGATAAGATTAAACTACTAGGTTTCCTTCTCATGTGATCCTTTGCAATCTATATTGTAAAATGTTGAAATTTAAATAACTTATAAATGCTCATTTACATGTTGGTTGATTCAAAGTTTCAAATACAACTTATAAGCTATTTTCATATTGTTCATACCCCCCTTTTTTTGTGTTAGACGGTTTATGTTTTGTTACTTTTTTTAGGTTATTTGGTAAAGCAGTATGTCTAGCAAATTTGGATTTGTTCTTAAGGGTCTGTTTGCACCTCATAATAGTAGAAAGGAGATATATTGCTATTTGGATTGGACCATTACTGAAGTTCCTATTTACTAGGTTTGTTTGTCTAAAAGAAGGTATGATTTCTTATATTCAACAAATCCAATCTTGCATTAGTTTTGCTAATGACTTCATTCTATTTTGATCATTTTTTTTTTCAGATTTAGCTAAAACTGGGGGAGGATAAACTTAACACATTGTTGGTTCTAGATTAGGTAAATAACATGGATCTTCTGTTATGAATCTCTTTGTTATTTAGTTGATTGATTCATGTCTAATGCTCTTCATATTAGCACAATTCTATTAGATGATTATGTATTTGTTATTGTATTCTTGTTTTAAAAATACTTTGAGGGATGGATATGAATTGAAGTTGGATGAATCATAGGGGAATTGGTGATAGGAGAAAAGTCAAGTATATAGTAGGCAATATTGAATTCTTAGAGCTTGCTTTTGGTGGCAAGGAAGATGGAACAGAGGTGAGATGTCCATCTACGAATTGTAATTTGTTTTATAACTGGAGCACGATTCATAATCACTTTATAGTTATCGGATACACTAAGGAATTACAATCGATGGATACATTATGAAGAATGAGGGGATAGAATAAGAATCATTAGATAGTGTGAGGGACTAATGTCATGAACTTTGGTAACTATGAATCTATTAAGGATAGTACAGAGAATGGGGTAGGTCAAAATAAGGTGCCGAAAGAGTTTTATAAGCTTATGAAAGATGTTGAGGTAGAGTTATATCCTAGTTGTAAGACATTTGCTAGCTTAGAGTTTATTGTGATGTTACTTCATATTAAAGTGAGTTGCAAATGGAGTGATAATTGATTTTTCGTGTTGCTTGAGTCACTTCAAAGAGCATTTAATAATGATGATAACTTTCTTGGAAATTCTTATGAGGCAAAAAATTACAGAAGCGTGGGATTACATTATGTGAAATTAACGCATGTATCTATCACTACATTCTATATTGGAAGGAGAATGAAGACCTTGATGAATGTACAAAATCTCATTAACACGGATAACGAAGGGACTTCAAAGGCAAGAACAGTGTCGTTCTTAGTGCTTATGCATTTTTAATTAATCCAAAGGCTCCAACGGATGTTCTTGTCCTCAAAGGTACCTATAGTTATTTCTAAGGCATAAGGAAGGGCACATTGATGATGGTAAATTCAGATATCCAACAAATTTCAAGGCATAGAAGCATTTGAATTAATTACATCCTAAATTTGCTTTAAACCCATGAAATGTAAGATTGGCCTTAGTTACTACTAGGTTTAACCCAGTAGCACAAATGTGCAGTTGATATAGTACAAGGTTGGTAATCTTGGTGCCTTCTAATTTGCTTCATTAGATGTGCATCAGTAGCTCAAAAAGGCATAAATCAAGAGAAATGTGCACATCAAAATATTGCTTGTAAGCACTTCTGAGATCAAAATTTCCTTTATAGGCACTAGCTCATCTTGTATGGAATTTGAAGGATTCCAGTATACTTGAGACAAAAGACCTCCAACTTCATCCAACAACCTGATAAGATCATTGGAATATGATGGGAAAGTTAGCAATTGAGTTCTAACGTGTAAAAGCGGACTTGGAAGCTCTCGCTCCCATGGCCGTGCTAGTTTGAATGTCATCATGGCAACAAATTAGCAAGGCGAAGAACCTAGAAACTTGAACATTCCTTAGCAATGAATAATAGCAGAAGATGAAAATAGATTTGGGCAGCAAATAGTAATAGGAAAGAGAAAATTCACTGCCAGCAGCAACACTTGGGAAAGAACAGTAGCAACCAGAGGCAGCGAGCTGCAATCAAGCCACAAGAACAATTTCCCGCGAGAAGAAGGTCTGGGGGGCAGCGGTATGGCACAACTAAGAGGGTATCGGGCCTCTTGGCTGCTGACTAAAGGCACAAAAGCTATCAAGTTGCAAGCACAAAGCATATTGCTGCTTAGGGTTTGCAGTTTTGAACAAGTTTTTTTAGCGTGAAAAGGAAAAGGGAAATGAAAACAAAAAGGAACAGCAAAGATCGCAAGCTCTGATACCAAATCGATGTAGGACGCGCTAAGAATAATTCCTATAAAGGAGAAGGACGCTCTAAGAGCAATTCCTATACCGAGAAAATTCACACAAGAACTTTCGCTTAAATTCAATATCAATGTTTATTCATACTGCCTCCTTCAATTAAACAACAGGGTTTATATAACCAAGAGGCTAACTAGTATTAAAAAACCTAAATAATAAGATATAAATTAGGGAAAAAAAAAAATGCATAACCTAAGATTATTCTAATAGACCAGAAAACTAAATCTTAATAAAATATCACTAAATATCCTTATTTTGGCTATTCTAAAATATGCTTAAAAATAACCTATAAAATTAATAAAAAATATAAAATATTTCCAATAGCAAATATTCTAATTTCCTAATTCTTTTTTACCCAGTGGTTACTCATCTCCTGCATCAGTAGGTTTTTAAAACCAAATCATAAATGAAGGACCAATAGGACATCATTTAATTAATAAGCGGCCGAAAAGAAGGCCTCCTCCTCTTTCTTTAAGTGGTCATGATGTTTGGGAACAACTTAGCAATTGTGAAAATGATTTTAGGAAAGATGAGAAGGGAAAGTGAAAGAGGGGGTGACATATATTTGGTGCGCCAATGGAAGAAGAGAAGCATTTTTTTGAACTTCCATATTGGAGGCATCTGTTAATTTGACATAACTTGAATATAATGCATATAGAGAAGGACATTCGTGATAACATTCTAGGGGACATTATGTGACATAACTAGTAAGAATAAGGATTCACTAGATGCTAGATTGGATCTTAAAAACGATTATGTATGCTAAATTGGGAACTAAGTTGACTAGAGACAAGTATCAAGTTCCAAAAGCACCATTTAACTTGACACTAAGTGAAAGAAGACAAGTGGTTGCCTTATTGTTGAGTTTGCATATCCCATATGGATATTTTTCTAACATTTTACAATGTGTGGCACTAGATGAAGAAAGGATTTTGAGAATGAAAATTCATGACTATCGTGTTTCCATGCAAGACTTGTTTTTGCTTGTATTTCAAGGTGTCTTAGATGAAAAGGTTCTTGAACCTCTAGTGGAACTTGTTAATTATTTTAACTAATTATTTTCTGGGACCTTGGATGTCAATGTCTCAGAGCAAATGGAGAAAGATATTGCAATTATTCTTTGTAAGCTAGAGTGTATTTTCATTCTAGCATTCTTTGATGTAATGGTGCATCTTACTATACATTTGGCAATGGAGGCTAAGTTGGCTGGCCCTGTTCCTCATCAGTGGATGTATCATATTAAAGGGTAATAAAATGCCTAAATTTCTTACATGTCATATCTTGATATTTAGAAAGCATGGATAACTAAAGTGCATTACTTTTTAGGGGAATGTGTGCACATATAAAACGAATGTGCGTAATAGAAACTATCCTGAAAGATGTCTTTTAGAGGCTTATTTTTAAAATAAAACCCTAATCTTCTAATTAGATATTTGTCTGTGACAGAGATAAAATCCAATCGTGTAGATTGCAATGACACTATGGAAGTAGACTAACCCCATCATTTGTCCATATCTGCTGAGGCAATTAAGCCAATACGCATGGCCAATTTTGAGAGTAGAGTAAGATGATCTTTATATAACCAAGTATTTCCACTGTAAATTATTCTTTCTGTCTTTGTTGTAATTGTTTGTATTTATACATAGGTTGTACAACTTCGGCATGAAGAGGATCAAAGAGTGACAATAGAATTGTTGTGTTTGGCTTGATGTCTAATGAAAGATGCTATTAGTTATGAGTGATATGTGATTAATGGATTTAGGTTTCACCCACGAAGGCATCAAAGAAATCAAAAATGCAAAATAGTTGTGTAGTGGTTAAAGGGAAAATAGAAAATAGAAAGAAATATTTAATGGTGCATTGAAGGAGGACATTATGTTAGAATATGATGCCCATAAAATCAAACAAGTTTAAAATTGTGTTGCACAAGTGTAGATGGTTTGATGTATATAATTAGGGGGGAGGTGTAAAAAGGGAAAGGGGAGAGGGATAGAAAGGGATAGGATTGAGGGTAATGTGACTTGTAACCTACAGACAAATGAACCCTTTGCTTTAACTTGTCAAATCCGTCAATTTTTTTTTTATTATGTTGTAGTTCACAATGAACCGCAATGAAAACGAGTTATTAAAATGAGTTCGGGTAACTATTTCGATTTCCCTAATGTTGAGGATATTGATGACTATGATGAATCATTGTGGTAAAATATGGAGGTTGAGATAACTAGTCCAATAGACATTTAAGAGGGGGATGATTAAGAAATTCCAACTAATTAGAGATGATGTGGAGCCTAACCTTGTTGATGTGGATTTAGTTGATGTAGATATAGTTGATGCTAATTTCACCCAGGAATATGGCCGGCAAAAAAACCTGTGCTCGCTTAGAACCTGTAAAAATCGCCCTAATGAGTATAGGTTATAGGTATAGCTCTCACCCGCCTCATACCCATTTTATCAATACCCGTCCTGTATCACCCTATATGTCCCAATATAACACCCGTACCCCATTGTTCAAAGTTCTAGTTTGTTGCTTGGAGTTAAATATTTTGCTAGTTATTTTGAGTTGTATTATATTCAAGGCTATGATTGGACATTTTGTGAGAAACTGTAACTATCGAGTGCAAATTTTTAGTTTGACTTAGGAAACTTTTAGTTGTATTTGGTGGATATAATATTTTGTTAGACGCTTGATGTCCATATGACATATTGGCTATTTAATATTGAATATGTGTATAAAATGGGTTCAATTCATTTTGCTTTATATGTACCCGAATAAAATCCGTATATCCGCTATACCCAATCGATATGGGTATGGGTATGGATATAGTTTTACAATGCCCGATGGATATGGATATAGGTGTGGGTATTAATTTTGAAAATGGCTATGGGTGAGGGTACAGTTAAACCCGCCTTATCCCTGCCCCATTTCCACCCATATCCATGACAATAATGACAAAAACAATGGGTAAGCTAGGATAGTGAGGATGATTTCTCATATAGGAGATCAGATATAGATTCGATTAATAGGGACCATGAAGAGGCTGAATTGGATGATGATACTGGTAGTGAGTAGCGGTATGAAATATGGGTGTACATTTGTTAATATATCCATATTATTTTAAATTTACCATATTTTTCTATTGTTCATATTGTAACTCTCATATGCAAGAATATGGCAGTACAATTATCTTCCCAAGTTGTAGTGTTATACACCTAGCCCTAGCCTTCTTCCAAAGGAGATACTCATCAAAATAATGTACAACGTCCTTTGACTTATAGGATGGAAAGGAGAGCCCAACAAGCACTTAGAAATGGTATATCTTTTTTTCTTTTCCCTTTGGGATGAATGTGTTTCTAATAAGTTAAATTTGAGATGATCTAGTTGCTTACTTGTTTATATGGAACTTTCAAGCTTGTAAGCCGGGACCAACCAGAGGCTTGAAGTCATTATATGAGAGAGAGAAAAACCCAATGTTCAGCCCTTTGCAAAGATCATGACAGATATGTGACGTGTTGTTGGTAAAAACATTGACGTTTTATTGGTGAGTGTAGCAAGTGGGTGCCCGCTAGATTCAAGCTAATTTCTTTTCAACTATTTAAAAGTTGTTTGGGCAAGCTTTTAGTGGTGCTTTTAAACTTTAAAAACACATATTAGGCCACCCCTATTATATTTGTGGTTTTCCCTATTTTCATATCTTCATTACTTCTACTTCGCTCCAACGTTGTTCAAAAATATCCGTAACCAATTACTCAATCCGAAAACACGCTACTCAACTCGAAATTTCAGGTATCCCAACTGAAATATTTGAAAATATTGGTTTGAATACCGAAATTGATTTTTTTTTTTTGGTTATTAGTTCGGGTACGGTTAACTCGTTTTGAGGATTCAGGTACCTGAAAATCCGAAGTTTTTTTATTTTTTTATTTCTTTTAAACTTGTTTATTTTAATTGTCCTTTTCCTAAAAACTTTACAAGTAAAATATCCCCAAGTTTCAAGAAGACCAGCACTTTGACTTTGTTACATCTGGACAGTGTGTTAGGCATGTTATGGAGGTGTCGAGTCTTTGAAATGTGAACAGTAATAATGTATTTTGTGATATTGTCATATTACATGATAATATCAAATGTTAGGTGGCATAATATGACAATAATTTATAGCATAAATAGCAATGGTAATGGTTACAACAAAATTATTCGGCAAAATAGGAAAAAAAACATTTTAAAAAAATTTATTGAGCAATCAAAAACCCAAACTAAAATTTTTGGGTAGCCGATTATTTTGGTTTGGATGCAGTTCACGATTCTACTGATCCAAAATTTCAGGTACCTTGAATCTAAATGTCTTCTGGTTTGGTTGCCCAAACCATGTACATGCCTACATCGCTCTATCATCAGCCATGAATGAGTGTCTACATAACAAGTCGGGCAATTTACATAAAAGCTAGGGGCATACTTATCTTCATTTCAATTTAACTCTTGCGTTGTCCCATTAAGTAATCATAATTAAATTTCTTGTAAGTTGTTTAACATCTTCCTACCCTTACAGGAACTTGATTTGGATGGATAAAGATACTTTTTTTTTGGGTGCAGAAGAGGGGTCATAGCCCAGATAAAGTTTTATTAACTTCGACTCATCCTGGGCCAAGCGGCCTGCACATTATCAGCAAAAAGGAGATCCCTAACCTCACGCTGTGGGAGATTATAAATATTACATCTTGACTCACACTCCACGTCTATGCTGGCTAACTTATCTGCCAGTTGGCTGGCCTTCCTATAGCAATGGGTGATTTTAACCTCCCACCCTGGAGAACGGATGATATTGATGCATTGTCTTAATAAGGGTGCATGTTCTAGGCTCCATGCGATACTACCTTTGAGCATGCCCATAACCATTAGGGAGTCTAGTTTGACCCACAACTTGGGCACATTCTTATCCTTGGCCAACTGGAGCCCTTTGTGTACCGCTTTGATCTCGGCCTTCATGGATGTGCAGTGTGCCACTCCTTGGGCAACACCAGTGAGCCACTCTCCACGTGATCCTCTCAGTACTCCGCCGCCTCCTACTAGCCCCGGATTACCCCAGAAGGCTTCATCCATATTCAGAGCTATCCATCCTTCTAGAGGGCACTCCCAGCTCATGCTTACTTTGTATTGGCTTAACTTTCCCTCCCTACCCATAGTTCATCGAGTTCCAGAGCACTGCGAATGTCGCCAACGCATCTCACCAAGAAATTTAGTTCATCAGAAGGAATCGTGGTGGAGCTGTTAAAACACCCTGCATCTCACCATTTCCATATATACCACATGATGGTCTCAAACTTCATCGCCCACTCATCTCCGCCGTCTTTGTTTAAAATGTTATGCTTAGCCCATCCCTTGAATTCCATCCTATTATCCAGCATGCCTATACCATGGCTATAAATCCGCTGCCAAACTAACGCGACCTCAGGGCATGAACGTAGTGCATGCTCAGTCGTCTCATATTCCATTTCACAAAGAGACCAAAGTGGGTCATTAGTGAGACCTCTTCTTTCTCCATTGGCATTCGTGGGCAATCTATCCCATAGAGCCAACCAGAAGAAATGTTTTGTATCTTTGAGGGACATTGATCTGCCATACCCATGTCCAGGAATCCATCCCGTCCACTCTTATTTCACCTCTCATTCAGCTTAGCACTGATTTTATTTTGTAAGTCCCAGTTTGATCTCCCTTCTAGTAAAGCTGGTCCTCCTTCCCATCTAGGTAAACAACATATGATGCTATCTGACTCACAATTTCACGTGGGAGGTATTCGGAGAATTTTTCCCATCTCCATCCTCTTTGGCTATCCCAATAGTCGACGAATAGCTCATGCTGCATATGATGGGGAATGTTTCGCCCAACCTCGAGTAGTAGAGATTGTTTACTCACCCATAGGTGCCTGCAGAATAGGGTGTTGCGGCCGTTACCAATGACGTGCCCAACTCCTTTGCTTAGTATGCCCCGGTTCTCTAGTATCCCTCTCCATGTGGTTGAAGCATTTGCTCTCGATAGAGCATCAAAAAGCTCCTTTCCTCCATGGCAATATTTGTGTCAAAGCATTATGACCCATAAGGCATTTTCGTCCATGATAAAATCAAGGTAAAGTTACAACTATATAGCTTATAATGTTAAATGTATAAAATCCAAGAATAATTCCTTTCTGTGTCACAAATTTTCTATCTAGCTTGAAGACTTCAACCACAGTAAGGTGTTGCATCTTAATAGTCATATAGGCTTGCTTGGTTGTTGTTGCTAGCTTGTTTTTTCTATGTTTTTTTGGAATTTTTTGTGGTGGGAAAATAAAAATATTTTTGGGATGGGGTTTTTTTCCCCCCCAAGTTAGAAGTACTATAGTATTATTTATAAGGGTGAATAATATAATTTATTGAGGGTTGAAGGTGGGCTTGCCTTCCATGCACATTTATTTTTGTACATTGACTATTTATTGAACTACTTTATCACTATGTTTGTCTGTCTTTTTATTTGCCTCAATCCAGGCAGAATGGAGTTTGCCCAACAAAGTCAGTGGAATTAATGTGTCTGTGCATTGGAACTACAATGTATGCTATTGTTTAGAGATTGGTGGTACAGGCTAAGGAAGAACATTTTATAGGAAATACTATTATCTAGGCAATTAATAATAGGCCTTAAGAAATTCACAAAGACAAATGGGATTGGCTTCTTAACCAGTGGGTAGATCCAAAGCAGCATGTATCTTATGTTCACTCATCTGAAGGTTCACATTTAGGTGGTTGTTTGCCTATGGTTTGTTGTATTCATATTTACTGACCATCATCTTGTAGCATATAAGTGAAAAAAGCATGCAAATACGTCGAGTAAAGTTAACACCTGCGAACGCATAGTCAACTGCCATAATTTATCATGATGAGTTGAGTTAGCAAAAGTAGCTTCATATTGATACAATACAACTAAATTGTTGGTATTAAATATGTCCTTTATTTTATAGATAATTCAATCACTCATACAACCTCAAGACGCTACTCAAGAACCAAGCAAAGATGGTGCATAAAACCTTAAAAAATCCTGCCCAGCAAATTAATTTAGTTCCTACATATGTTAAATTATGGGAGAGGATGAAAAGTTGCATTAAAAAACCTCTTTTGTATACTTAGTCTCTTTCCATGTATGAACCAAAGAATTTTATTTGTATTATTTACCAAATATATGTTGTAAATAGGCATAAAGACAAATCCTAGTATCTTGAAGCGGCGGCAAAGTACGAAGAATTTAAATAACACTATACGAGCCAAATTGAAAAGGAAGGCGTCGATAACCTACCTCTCAAAGAGGCTTATTTGTTGGTTATGAAATAAAAGTCCGTCTACCATAGAGGGCTCGGGCTTGGTCCGCAGCTACCTAGAAAAGGAAGAGTAGAATCTAATAAGGTGAGGGTCGAGCTGTCTAGTGAAATCAAACAGTGCAGCAAAAGTAGGCTACTCTACATCGTTAAGTCAGGGAGCTCCAATCAGCCAACTCAGAGCTCAAATATGAAATTGAGCAAATGATAGCCAAGCAATAGAATAAACTGAATGTTGGCCCGGTTTGGTTTGTTGAACCACCCCAGAGGAGGGTGAATAGGTGATGAACAAATTTACATGTTAACCGAAATAGAAATGCGGAAAAATAAGTATGGACAAAACACACTATTTATAGGCGTTCGGTCAAGCAAGTCCTCTACCACGGGTGCCCCTCGTCGATGGGATTTTGAACTCTTTTCTTTTATTAGGTCGGTCAATTACACACGATTTACTAATCGTACAACCTGCTAGTTGACCCTACAACTATAGGTGTCCCGACATATGCATTGTTCCTTAACCTTACTTGGATAGTCGACCCTCCAACTAATCAATCCAACCCAACACAAAGAAAGATAACAAGATTCACTTTATAACAAGGAGTAAATAAGCACAATTGATATGCCAATATAAGCTCGATGTATTGAGTTCTCTCAACATCTTCTTCTTGATTTGCAAGAGTAGCTCTCTTTCTTCTATCATCTTGAGCTGCAAGTGCCTCCCCATTTATAGATAATGATGTCGGAGAGGTTGAAGGAATACTTGGAAAGTGATCATTGCATAATCAAAGGAGGTTGGTATTCTATATTGTTTCAAGGCCTTGAAGTCCGTATTTTAAGCCCTTGAAATCTGTAGCTTTGCTCAATGTTTACTCCTTGATTTCTAACGGCTATCTGCCTTATTTTGAGTTGAACATCTTGCCAAGAGGATTTTCTAGAAGCTAATTTTTAACAGCACAATCTTTCAAAATATGAGCTCAGAAGATATTATCATAATTAGGCAAATCTTGACATTTTCAAAGATGTTAACATATAAAGAATCATAATATTATCTCAAGATTTAGTATTCAAATTTGAACATAAAGATCACATATTTAAATTTGAATACTAAATTATCTCCAAGATAAAAATCAATCATGTCAATATCTACTTATAATCATAACATATTTAAATAATAGAAACACAACAGTAGGTCCAAATATATATAACATGATAAATATACCAATAAACCAACTCATTTTTATCTTTCATCAAAACATATTAATAAAATATATTGTAATCTTAAGGAAGCTAAAAATCTTCCCCTTTTGATGAAAGACAAAATCCAATAGAAAAAACATTTCAATATAATTTTGAATGGCACACTACGAAAGCTTTCCAAATACATCTTTCCCTTTTTGTATTTCATCAAAAGGTAGCACAAGAAGGAGAAAGTAAAATCAAAGCGTATATAAAAAATTATGGCAAATACATGTAGCTCCCTCTTAACAGATCAATCACATATAAAGATACTTTCTAAATCTATGGCACCCATAAAAAATACCAGGGATTAAACCCTAACATTTTGATCAAATAATATATCCTAACACACATGCATTGATTTGATATTCTCATGAGCATTGTAAGGGATCAACATATAAGAGCATTAATACAACAATTCTCCCCCTTCAAGAATAAATCAAGGTTATAGTAAAATAATCAAGTAATAGAATTATTCCGTTATAAAAATAAGCAATATCATGTACGTAAATGTTAGAGATCATAACAATTATGGACCCCAAAAAAAAAAAATCAGATACAAGATATAATCTAAGCATAAAAATAATTACATGTCATAATACCATAGAATATGATGAATATTAACCATGCTCACATTTCAAAGATAGTTAAGTAAATTAAACTTCAAAATTTTGAAATGAAAATGCCACAAATAGGAAGTAGATCATGCAAAGTAACATTGCCTTATGTTTAGCAAAAATTTAAATATTACCACTATTCAAGATGTTTAACATAAAAATTCAAGCCCTTGAAGTTTAGTTATTTACAAACAGTAACATCTTAGGTTCTGCCTAATTGTCAAGGTCTTGGATTGTATCTCAGAGCCTTGAAATCTGGGTAATGACAAACAACTGAACTTACCTTATTTTTACTTTTGGCAAACCATAACTTACCATATGCCATTGCGAAACTCCAATTTTTTCTTGTCTACTTGAATTTTTAAGAGAATTAATACTATTGAAAATTCATTGTTAGTACCTAAATGAGAAGTTAATAACTTCCTACATTTCAAAAATGAAGCACTTCGATCAAATTTTGATGCCCCTTTTTTCTTGGGTTTAAAATTATTAGAAGTAAGAAGAATTAATGAGGTAAAATTTTTCTTTCTCTCAATCTTGACGTAATTTCTTGATTTAACACCACAATTAAGAATTTTTGAAAGTTGAAAATTTGGTGTGGTATTTAAATCAGAAAAAATACGACAACTTGAAGATAAACTATTATTTGAAAATTCAAGCATAGATTTTATATCACACTCACCACTTTGGAGAATCGATGAATAATAAGAATCTTTATTTTTCTCACCATTTTTAAGCAATTTCTCAATTTGGGCATGCTTAACATCATTATGAATAAGGCCTTGAATTTTATCACCACTTTCATATTCTTGCTCTTCATATAGTTGATCATCCTCCACTTGCTTAACATTTCCATCCATGATCATTTCATCCTATGCCACAAATTTTCTTAACACCATAATTTGATTAGTGCCATGCAAATAATAAAGAGTCTCCAAATTTCCTTGGAACTATCACAATGTGAGATAAACTCATAAATATCAATAGTAAGAGCGCAACATAAAATGTGTAGAACTTTAAAATTTTTGGATATTTGCTTGTAATCATCTTCAGTATATTCATCTTCCAATTTCTCAATAACTATTGGACCTTTGGCCATGATCTCCTAAAGATCAAGACCCTTGTGCTTGATATAAAGTTCCATTGTTTCCTGCCACAAAAATAATGGGCACCTTTAAAAAGCGGAGGGCAATTAAAGTCAAAATCATAACTAGCCATGGGATCAAACTATTAGACGGTAAATTCTTAAAAAAATAGTACTAGTTTTGATACCAATTATTGGCCCAGTTTGGATAGTTGACTTGCTCTAGAGGTGGGTGAATAGAATAATGATCAAATTTACAAGATAATCGAAATGGAAATGTGGAAAAATAATTGTGGACAAAACACGCTATTAATAGAGGTTCGGTCATGCCTAGTCCTCTGCCCACGGGCGTCCCTCGCCGATGGGATTTTGAATCGTTTTCTTTTATTAGCTCAGTCGATTATACACGATTCACTAATCATGCAACCTATTAGTTGACCCTACAACTAGAGGTGTCCCAACGTACTCGTTACTCCTCAACCACACTTGAGTAGTCAACCCTCCAACTAATCGACCCAACCCAATACAAAGACAGATAACAAGATTCACTTTATGACAAGGAGTAAATAAACACAATAGATATGCCAATATAAGCTCGATGTATTGAGTTCTCTCAATGTCTTCTTCTTGATTTGCAGGTGTAGCTCTCTTTCTTCTATCATCTTGAGCTGCAAATGCCTCCCTATTTATAAATAATGATGCTGGAGAGGTTGAAGGAGTACTTAGAAAGTGATCGTTGCATCAATCAAGGAAAGTTGATATTCCACATCGCTTCAAAGCCTTGAAGTTCGTATGTCAAGCCCTTGAAATCTGTAGCTTTGCTCAATATTTACCCTTTAATTTCCAACGGCTACTTGCCTTATTTTGAGTTGAAGATCTTGCCAAGAGGATTATCTAGAAGCTGATTTTTAGCAGTAAAATCTTTCAAAATATAAGCTCTAAAGCTATTATCATAATTAGGGAAATCTTGACATTTTTAAAGATATTGACATATAAAGAATCATAATATTATCTCAAGATTTAATATTTAAATTTGAATATAAAGATCACATATTCAAATTTACTAAACTATCTCCAAGATAAAATCAATCATATTAATATCTACTTATAATCAAAACATATTTAAAAGATAGAAACACTAAAATAGGTCCAAATATGTATAACATGATAATATACCAATAGATCAACTCATTTGTCTTTCATCAAAACATATCAATAATTATATTGTGAGCTTAAGGAAACTAACATTGGAGAAGAACTTGACACGGAGAGAGCTGAAACATAAGTAGGGAGCAATGGAGAGAGAAAAGAAAATTATAGCGGAGGTCATGTCGATGTTGCGTAGTTTAAATCGTGGCATATATATCGCTCAAGTACATTACTTTTTCAGTTTATCTCAGTTTCTGTCTATCTCAGTCTCTGTCTTTCTCACACAAGCATCTTGTAGGCTCGTTCTATCTCTCTCTCTATCCGTATCTCTCTCCCTCTTTCTAAACTCTATCTCCCTCTATAGTGAGGTTATTCCTAGTGCTAGTGTCCTATTGTTGCCCTATGTGTTGCTACAGGCAACAACTATTTTTCCAAGTAGTGTTGGGAGCTTGTTGGAAATTTATGCCATGTTGGTTAGTCTTGGAGGTGTGTTAGGATTTTGGTTCCCTATTGATGTGATTTGAAATTTTCATGGTTGGAAATATTGTAATTTGTCTTTATGGATTGTTTGGGTTTTTTGTTATAATTTGGTCAATGTTGACAAAGATGCCAGAAATTTAACCTAGTTAAAACCAGGTTTTTCTTCTCTGGCCATTAACAGGAAGAAGATGACTCTGTGTTTACAACTTAGTACTTGTCCTGACTATGACAGGTTTTGAATTGTTTGGGTTTTTAGTTGTAATTTTTGTGAATGTTGACAAAGATGCTAGAAACTTAACCTAGTTAGACCTAGGTTTTTCTTCTCCTGCTATTAACAGGAAACAGAGGATTGTGTTCTATAAGTTACTACCTGACCTAACTATGGCATTGCAAATAGTTTGAGAAAATGAGTGCAGATTAAAGAACTAGAGCTAAGAGGGGAATGGAGGGGTGAATACAGAACACTCAGAAGAGCAATCTCCATGTCAGCCATTGGAATATTTTTCAAATGCTTCACATATACGCCCCTTTTCTCTTTTCCTTTTGAGCCTGCTATCTTGGCAAATTTCTTGTGACATGGAGTTTTGCAAATAATGCTTAGTGCTGCTCTTTGAATCTCTATCTCTATCTCTATCTCTGTCTCTATACTTATTTCTCCCATCCCCCAAAAGGCGTGTAGTGCTTGGTGCTGCTGTTCCCATTGCCTTGCTATTGTCCCTAATGTGTTGCTACTGTTCCTAATGTGTTGCTATTGTCCCTGATGTGCAACCTAAATTTGCCTTCTGTAAAAATAGTATCCAGTGGGAAATTGACACCCTGGTGAATGGATGCCTCTATCTTTTGTTACTGTTTGTTGTATAAGATTGTTCAGATGTATCTTCAAATATTCATTGGTAGCTTTTAGACTTGATGGCTATCGTGGTATTCATGTCTTGTTGCTAAAACTCCTTGTGTCTCAACTTAGTAATTTATTAGCCAACATAATAAAAATGTCTTGAGATTTGTTTGTTGATATGGGCATGCGGAAGTATGGCCAAATTGCTCTTCCTGTTCACTAATGCTTTCTTGTTACTCCAATAGTTCAGGACTTCTAGAGTCTTGCGATATGTATCTTTATTCTAACATTTTTGATGTTGCTCTCAGTTTTGGCGAGCTCATCTTGGTGCTGACCTTTTTGTCATCCAAATGTATAAATATTAAGGTAGTACTATACTTTTTATAGCGTGATCGATGTTTACATGCCTGTGACTAATGTATTCATATAAACAAATTAGCAGTCATTGTCTTTGGATTTTTTCTTTTGCTCGTTAATGCAAAACTAGACTCAGCAAAAACTTACCTAACTTGAGCCTGCCTAAAAGTTTTGGTTTGAACATGATTTTCTTAATTCGAATCCGAAATAAACTGAACTCGAAAAACCCACAAATTTTTTGTTCAAACCCAAGCCTGAACCCGCCCGCTTAACTCGAATATTATATCCTTATATTTTTATTTTTCTTTAATTTTTCCCCTCAACAATAATGGCTTTCCATTATAAAGAATTGTATAGAGAGACGTATAACTATTTTATCCCTTCGTAAATTAGACGATAACACCCATTATTTCCAAAATTTATCCCTATAAAATAACGTCATGTATAACTTATAAATGGAAGAATTTAAAAAAATGAAAATTAAATATCTAGTCTTAAGAAAATCAATTTAGAATAACACACTTATTTAAAATGCGCAAGTCATACCATTAAATTTTTAGTGAAATGAATACCTTTCATTGCGTTTTATATGATATTACTCTGTAATTATAATAATCAAAAATTTTAATGTTATAAATATTGTAATATCATGTGCGTCCATCGTGTTATTTCATTTTGCTTCCTTCTAATTGGTCTCCAACTTGATGTAAGTATTGGGCAATTGATCAACTTCTGCTTGTGTTAGGATCAGCCAACTGATAGTGCATATCTGATTAAGTAATGGTCGGCTAATTAACAAAATATCGAATTATTAAATGGATTATGAACAGGTCGAACCACTCCAACCCATTATCATGCTTTAGATGGGCCGGCTCATGGAATGACCCAATCTGTTATTAATACTTTAATATACAGACCAATCCACTCAAACGCGACTCATTATCTATCAGTACATGGCGTTCATATATCATATTGAAAAGTTTTAATATTTTTTATATTCTTTGAAGAAATTATAATTAAACTACTTGTTTATTGAATACAGATAATTTTAAGTCATAAATATGTCAAGATTTTGATCTTGACAAAAATAAAAATGACTCACTGAAAAGGCACTCCAAACCGATTGGGTTGACCTTTGACCCGTAACACTGAAATGTCCCACCTGTATTTTACCCGAACCCAAAATGCACCCAGCTCGCACTTTACACAAACCCGAAGACACCCGACCATATTTAACCGGCACGCCTAAATTAACAGGTCTATGTAGAACTGTATACGGACATCAATGCTTTTGGTGTACATGGAAGCAAGGAGTAGGTAAATGTTCTTATTTAAAAATGGAAGAAGTCAATTGGAAGCATTGAATACGACTAAAAACCATTTTGCACATATCACATTGTAACATGTACAATTTCCATATATCACTTGTGTAGTATATATTCGCTTATGAAGAATTATTATTATTATTATTATTATTATTATTATTATTATTATTATTATTATTTTGAGACAGAAGACTATCATTGCTTCTTCCATTTTGCGCATTTTGGATATTGTAAGAACTATATATCTATGAATGTGAATGGTTCTATCGTAATAGCAAGTAAATATTATGAATTTTTTCAGTATTGATGCTTTATTAGAATGTTTATACACTTGAGATTATGACATAGGGATCTAAATTGAAAATGTCAAAAATTAGATATTGGGCGACAAAAGCAAAGCATTGCCGTCAAGTATGAAGACGATGTTAAATGAGTACTGAAGGCCATTAGACAATTATGTGGCCGAGTGAGCACCAAGACCATGAAAAGTGCAAACTGAGGCCCCAATAGAAAAGGGCGACGAAACTTTCCGTGGTCCTATGAAGGGGCAGGGCAACAAAAACCTAAAGCGAGGCCCTATATTACGTAGGCAGATAGAATATTTCATGGCCCATTTCTTTCCAGTTCGTGCTGAAATAAAATATTACTACCCTAACTATAGTCCTCGAGTTTCAGACGTCAAACTAATGAAAAAAATAGTTTCATCGCCCAGTTCAAAGGCATACCAATATCTAATATTGGGTGACGAAATTGTCGCTCACCCATTGTCTTTTTTTCCTATGATATTTTCGATTGAAGATCCTTTCCATTTTTGAAAAGATGCTGCTTGGTGGTTAACGCATGTGTTTATGGCTACAGTCATTCCTTGCTATTATTAGGGCTTCTCTGTAAATACCAAGTTAATCAACCTAGTATGGTGCAAACGTTTGACGCCTTTTTGAAAACAATTTGCAAGAGTTTGGTGTGTTCTTCACTCCCCTTGTAAGCATTTGTAAGTGGTCAATTTTTATCCTATTTTGATTCTCTATTGCACTGTGGATGAGAGGAGCATTTGATGATTTGAGAGTTTGTGCATGTGAGTTTCTATCTTTCTTTAGTTGATCTCTTAGGTTGATATCATTTGTTGTACTCCCTCTCAATTAGTGGACTTGTTTTGCTCATTGCTGCCCGTAATTCTTCCCATTTGGTTTTTCCATGTTAAAAGAAATCTTGTCTGGTATGTTTGTTCGATCTTGTTTTATTTTTCTCGATTTGTTTATCATCCTATTTTTTCGTTTTTGCTAAACTAATTGCTTGAATTCTAACCATGGCAAGTGCTATTAGAGTGACATTTGCATTATAAGTGGTATCAGAGCAATTTTTTACTTAACAAGTGGTACCAGAGCCAAATTCAGATTCTAGGTTTTTAGAGCTTTGGTTATAGCATGGCTATTGTCGGAAAATTCAGTATCGAGGAGTTCGATGACAAGATCAATTTCAGCTTCTGGAGAGTCGAAATGGTGTATGTTCTTCCCCTAAATGATTCGATTTCCCTTTAGGTTCATAGCTGGCCTTCATGGAATTTGGTCCCATATGGAGTTTGTTCGACAGTGGAGTTTGGTTGAATTTGTCCCGAATTCTTTTGCCGGTTTTGGAAAAAATTAAGTTGTTTCCTTTTTCCAAGATTGTTGCTCAATGCCCAAGACTTAAATTGTGTGGCTGACAATCTTCTATATTTTAGAAACTGTTGTTTCCATATTTTGAGTGGAAGGTCCTTTCTTCTTATGAGAAGATGGTCTTTGGTGGCCAAGGCACATGTTTATTGCTATGGTTACTCCTTGGTATCATGGGGCCTTCTGCATAAATATTGCATTATTCAACCTACTTTGGTGCGAGTGTTTGTGCCTTTTGCATACATTTTGTGTGGCCTTTAAGCGCCATGTTGGGCATTTAGGGCATGTGTGGAATGACCAATTTTTATCCAATTTGATTGTCTATTCCATTGTAGATGAGAAGAGAGTTTGGTGATTTTCATGATTTGTCTGTATGATTGCTATTTGTCTTTGGTTAATCTTGGGTTGGGATCATTCGTTGTACTCTCTTTCAATTAGTAAATTTGTTTTGTTCGTCGTCACCTATGGTTTTTCAATTCCCGTTGGTTTTCCACATTAAAATCCTATTTCCTATTTTTTGTTTGATTTTGTTTTATTTTTCTCGATTTGTTTATCATTATATGTCCATTTAATTACTCGAATACTAATCCTATCAAGTGGTATCAGAGCAATTTTGCCTTATGAGTGGTATCAAAGCAATTTTTTGCTTAACACCTGTTTTTCTTTTGAAATAACTCAGTTTCTTAGAGTTCCATAATGTTTTGAAATGAGGATTTTCCATTGCTAACTAATGTCTCTATCGCTTTTTTATATTTCTAAATTGAAAACACGCATTTCTTCAGGAAACTTAATTAAAACTACAATGAACAATCATTTAATATTGTATTTTCCTAAACTACCCTCGCATTATTTATACCCAAATGCCAATAATGTTTCCAATGCAACATTAAACAAGTGCCATGCCAGTAATTTTACGTGATCATTATCGTCCATGTTTTTCAAAGAGGACAATGTTATCAAACACACACACGCACACAAAAAAAAACCTCATTTGGGAAGAAAAATAAGAGACGGAGGAAGTAATTCTTTATTGATCATTGAACTGATTTAATGATTTATCAAATGAGCTCAAAGTCACCATGATTATTAGGCAAAATTTTTTGCTATCCTATGCACAAAGTGTTCCCTATTATATATGACATATAGTGTACATAAATAGCATTGTATATATGTATCCTTCTTTCATATGTTAGATACTGCTTCACCTCAGGGGATTGAGCTTGACATGAATGGAGGACTACCAAAGATAAAGTGCAGAGGCATGTACCTTGAGCGCGTATTCATGGGAGCTTTCTCCTCTAGTAGTGCCACCTGTAGAAACCTTACTAGATTCTCTGTGATCGTGGGAATAGGCCTTAGCTTCAATGCTTAAGTCAACAGATGCTTGGGATGTAAGCTTGCATACAATAATGAAGGGAGAAAGGAGAAAACGAAGGAATGAGGAAGGGAATAGTTAGACAGAGAGAGAAAGAGAAAGAGAGACTGCTAGGTCTATTGGCTATTTAGAAAATGCCACTTGCTTATTAATTAGAGACATCATAGTGTTCATTATTCTTTTTCTTGCTTAGCATACCTCTTACTCCTTTTATAGAAAGATGTTTAACTGACCCTAGTATTTGAGGGCCGATTATCCAAAGCCTCAAAGGAATAAGGTGAATTCCCATGGAAGGTTTATGCTGGGATATTAAAATCACCATGAGCCAGACTGGGCACCTGGGGGTCATGTGGTGGCTTAGATTAGGGGTCATATTTGTCCTTCTTGAATGCCTTGGGCTTAGCCTAGTGCGTTCATGATTATCGCTGCTTGAATGGTGACTTAAATTCTTGACCCTACAAGGTCGACAGCGGTGCCCGCGTATGAAATTGGCTTTCACAATTGCGGGGAACATGCCTCCATTGTTGTATGTTTTATACTCTCATCTGTAAGTGCTAGCAAACGTGGCCCGGTGGGTAGAACCATGCAATTCTTTTCCGTTATCTATCATTAGGCTTGGCGCCAGTGGGGAGGGCCTCAAATCAAGTGGTGGATCGTACATCAGCATGTTGTTCTATTTGGAGATAGCTTGCATTCACTTGTTTTAGTGACCATTGATTCATAATCCATTTGGGCAACAGTTCAATTTTAAAAGGGTTTACTGGATCATCTCTCAAAGGTAGGGTTTATGCGAAATAATAAATGGATAGTAGTGTCTTTCTACAATGATATAAACCTGTGCTCAATGATAAGTCGGTATATTTTTGTTAAATATAAATTCAAAAGTTGATTTGAGATGTGAAAGCTAGGGTTCGTTTGGTTGTTTGGGGATTTAATCAGTTAAAGGGATTTTATTATCATGAGGCTGTTTTCCACTCTGGTATGCCCTACTACCATTCACTTGTTTATCTCTAGCAATTTTAAATGGTTGGAGTATTTGACAGTTGGATGTGAAAAATACATTCTCATGGGATCTTGTTTAAAAGGTTCATATAACCCTTACCGTTGGGCATTTTTCATCTTCGCCAGCTAAGTCATATTTAAAGTCTTAATAGGTTGATTTATGGTCTCAAGTAGTCCTCACCGGCTACTATCATAAATTTTATAGTTACACTCTAGCCCCAAGATTTACTAATGAAACAATGGATCCCTCCATGCTAGTCCATTAATCTGACACACAACTCTTGATCCTTCTTCATACTGACTATATTATCTGCAAAGGTAAATTTCACCCATTCTTTCTTATTTATGTTACTTTCTATATGTTCAGTTTTGCCTAAAAGATGTAGTTGACCTTTTTTCTTTCCTAGCAGCCTAGGTTGTGTAGTTATCTAAAACATTTTTCATTTCCTAATTCAAATACTTTGCTAGCATTTTCCACATATCTGACTTTGATACTGCCCAATTTGTAAATGCATTGCTTCGTTCTAGGAGCATGCTATCATTGCAAATGAGGACTTTTAGCTAATCCCAAAGAATATGAAAGTATGGTAGTTGGATTATGCTATTTCACATTGAGTAGGTGTTGTCTTAAAATGTGTTACCGCAAGTGCAGGGTGTAGCTGTAGCTAGCAACCGGCGAGTATAGGTCGTGTCCATGGGGAACTTGCTTTCGAATACCAGAACTAATTTAGACACTCAATCTAGGCAAATCAGGTTGTGGGTTTAGGACTAAACTATGGGAACAATAACAACTAGGAATCAAATAAGTAAGCAAAGTATTAAAACACTTAGGTTGGAATTAACAGCATGATTATACTAGCTAAACCAATTACTAACCCCGTCGAACAATTCTAAACATGCATCATGAATGAATGGATTGTTAGTTAAGCCGATCTCCTCCCTCTCTCAAGGATCGAAGACTAATCCTAGAATTATAGTCACCTATTTTTATGGGGCTAAAAGTCGCAGGATTACAAGATCTACAATCTCGAATCCCAATTAGAACCTTAATTATTTTCATATTAAAATCCCAGTTGTCTACTAAGCCACGCTAGGTAAAGGTTCCGTTTTTCAATGCTCTTCTAAACCCAAATAATAAAAGATAAATGCCCTCTTAGGCATTTCATCGAACATGTGGTGTACATAGTAGAAATCATGAATGCAAGTGTGAGAAAAGTATGGATTGGGGCTGGATCTTCATTCAACTAAATATAATCGGCTTTAACTCCAATCGAAGTTGGGGAATTAGCCACGCATCGTCACATAAGCAACAATCATGAATCCAATTTCACCAAACATGAATCAATTCAAAAACCTAAAATAACAACGAAAAGGAGAAAGAGAAACAAGAAGACAAACTTGAATTAATTCGCTACAAGGTAGAATAATCTTTAATGTCGATGAATCGCCAACACAAGCATGAAAAATAAAATATCTAAATAAAACCTCTGAAATCCCCTCTAACCATGCTCTCTAGAAAAAGAAAATAATGAATGAGATAACCCCCAAAAACCGCATCCCCCGAGAACATAAAGCACGACGGCGAGAAAAGGAGAGGGCGACACAGGCGTGCTTGGCTGCACAATCTGGCCGTGCCACCCTGGCTGAGGTGGCGCGGGGGGTGGCCGTGCCCCATTGCTGGTCGGTCCTCCGTGCTGCTCTCTCACGGTACAGTCGTGTCGGTTGGCGTGGGGGCTCGGTGCCAAATTCATGGAACTTCCGTGCGACGCCGAGCGATCGTTTTCATGACTTTAAAGTCGTCTCCTTGTCACTCCTTTCTGCTAAATATTGTCTATCTTTTTGTTCCTTCGGCAAAGTTTCTAAAAATACAGAAAGATGCTATATGAGTGAAATGTATGCTAAAGGAGGCCGATTTGACCCTTTCTTAACACGATCGAACATGAAAACACTGGAGAAAAGAAGTCAAATAGGGGATAAAATAGGGTCGAAATAGAGGTTTATCACTCCCCATGCTTATCTCTTGCTTGTCCCCAAGTATGACTAGCTCATGAAACACCAAAGAAAGAAATAAACCTCTAGTCGCGCTCCTCCTCATGCAGAGGATGAACAAACCAAGCTAATTCATACAATAAGGATGGCCAAGTCATAGTGTGCGGTATTCTCAAAAACATATACACTACCATCCACGAATCCCCCTACCCAAACGCAACACATCAAATACCCTATATTGAAATACATAGCAAGATAAGACTTTCCTCAATAAGTGGTGAGTAAGTAGGACTGGTAGGACCTCACTTTAGGATAGAGTGGAACTCTCCTCTCAATATGTTTAGAATATGTAATAAGGGTAGACTCAAAACTCTATCCAATTAAGCAAACCGCCATAAGCTCAGTAGAGTTCTCGATTCTCTACTACTTCATACAAAATACAGTATGCCAATCATGAGGGCTTATAAGAGGATGTAATGGGGCCAAGGTTAAGGGTGAGAAGTGGAAAATTTTGGGAAGAGTGAAGCTAATAGTCAAGAGATTAGGGAGCAAAAAACACTTCTATAACTAGTGAATAGATGAACATCTTCACACCACATTTCACATTTAAGCAATAGTCCCCACAAAAACCTCTCGAGAGGAATTAAACATTCTTATTTCCATGACCTCGTGTCAACAACTTTATTCATGACTTTTCCACTTCTTCCTTTTCTTTTCCATTTTTCTTTTCTTTTTCTTTTTTTTTTGAAGGGGGAAAAGGACATGTGAATGGTATGGAGATTACAAAATCAAATCACCATTCCTCCCAAGCAAGCCATCGATAAAGTACCCAAGGTGGAGTAATCTCTAAAGTAGACCCAACTCAAATAGAAGTGTTGCTCCACTAGACCTTGACAAGGACATAGGGAATACATAGAGGCCAAGTGTTTAGTGGGTAGAGTGCAACAACAAAGACAATGGGTAAGGCACAAAGGGTTAGCAAAGGGGATAGTACACATCAATAGTGGCTTTTTGGCTCATGTGGCTAAATGAAACAAAAACTGCCTCAGTCATATCGACATATGCACATGCTAAATGTAATTTCAAGGAGAAAAATACCAAGTTCTAGAGATGCAATCATAGATGAGTCACACATGAAAGAAAGTACGAGACTATGTGTGATGAATAGTCAATAGGCTCAAAGTCTCACAAGTAACTCTACCACAATCAAACAACTTACTCCAAGATATGTCCCACTTATCAAGGTCAGTTAAACCCAACCACATAAATCTCAAGGGCAATATGACGTACAACATAGAATAGGGGAACTACAAGTGGCAATGTCAAATATAATTTATAAAAATTCTCACCATAATGGGCCACACCTTAACACACAACTTAACCTGATCAATCAATCATCACCCCTTGTGTTCTCTTGATAAGAGGGGGTTTTCATAACTCTTATTCAAAAATTTTTCAGACACAATAAATTTAACTAAGAAAGCAATAAAAGATGTAAAGGACAGTGGGAAGAAGGGTGAGAAGTGGTACCTAGAAGGCTTAGGGACGACCATCTGGATCACTTCTCCTTTTTAGATGCAAAATCTAACCTACATGCCCTAAACTATATGCTCTATTAAAGGAAAAATGCAAAACCAACCTAGTAGAACTACATGACGTCCTATCTATATAATGCAAATGTAAGTGATGTCATCCAATCCATGTCCCAATTCCACACTTTCATCCAAGGAGCTGTAAGCTCACCCCTCCATACTCAAGACTTTCATTGTCCTCAATGAAAAGGGCTAAGGAAAAGATCGAGGGGAAGGCGAAACTAATAGCACCAGAGGGAACAGGGTGGATTGGGGGGGAAGAACGACACATTGTTGTTCTTTTGTTAGTTTTCTTTCTCCTTTTTCTTGCCAAAAGCAATGAAATACTTGGGTTGCCTCTCAAGAAGCGCTTGTGTAAGGTCCTTAGCTTGACCATTACCTGGCAGAAGAGGATGGCAAGGTGAAGAGATGTGGAGAGGGTGAAGTAGGAATAGTTGATGCAGTACCACTCCTCTGCCGGGTGAAAGATAGTGCCTCTAGTATAGCTCATGGAGGCTGCAGAAGAATCAGAAAAATCCCCAGACCTCATACGGGGCCTCCCATCTCCATCGAATATCTTAATTGCAGAGAAAGTGTTAGGAGGAACAGTATGCACTGGGATCTCAGAGGTGAGGAAGCAGTTGACGCAGCGGGCAGTGGGGGTTGAGGGAGATAAAAATCCATCCTTGTCCTATAGAATTGAAAAGATAAGGTGCCAGCTTGCACATCGATTACCACCCCAGTGGTAGCTAGAAACAGTCGCCCTAAAACTATTGGCACCTGGGAGCTATCAGCAATGTCCATGATAATGAAATCGTATGGAATGACAAACTGACCCACCTGGATAGGAATGTGCTCTAAAACACCTGTAGGTCACCTGATGGAGCAATCTGCGAGTTGAATGGTTAAACTGGTAGGTTGTAGGTCTTGCAACTGAAGCCTCCTGTAAAGGGATAGAGACATCAAGCTCATGCTGGCTCCCATGTTGCAGAGAGCTCATTTAATCTACAGATCCCCTATAACATAGGGGATAGAGAAACTACCTAGGTCCTGCAACTTGAAAGGCCACTGGCTCTAGAGAATCAAGCTGTAGACCTCTCCAATGGGAACCATAGAAGCTCCCTCATGCATCTCTTTCTTGGGGACAAGCTTTCTCAAAGATTGTAGGTAGGCTGGTATTTTCCTGAGAGCTTCCAAGAGGGGAGTATCAGTACAAATCCTACTCAACATATCCAGGAATTTCGTAAATTTGGGCTCATACTAAAATAGGCTATCCCAAGCCACCCTTTGAGGGTAGGGTATAGGTAGGTGGTAAGGGCGAACTGGGTGTGGAGGCATAACTTCCCCATTAGAGCTCAACTTCTCCTCCTCCTTCTACTCATCAGCGCCTACAGAATCAGGAACTGTAACTGTCTCCTGGAGAATCATGATAGAACTCTCCTCTAACCTTTTACCTACTACAGAAAGGGTATTGATGTGGCCTTGAGGATTGGTCTCAGAATGAGCTGGTAGATGTTCCTGAGGTCAAGATAAGTGGCTGACCCACTAGGCTATCTAGGCGATCTGAGTATCCATCGCCTTCTGATGGGAGCCCATCGCATCGAACTTGGCATTCAGTTGATTGATGGACTTGTTAAGTGCCTCATTGGTCTTGGACTGGGTAGCGACAAAGCAGTCTATGAGGCTCTCTAAGTGTGACGTGGGTTGCGGAGGTGGAAGAGGCAGGGTATAGGGAGCTCTATACTAAAACCCGGTGGCTGCATAGCATATTGAGATGGCGGGCTGGGGTTTTTGTTGAGAGGGTTAGGGTGACTCCTCCATCCCGAACCTTAAGCATTCGGGTAGGAATTGTTTTGTGGTGTGGAGTTGAAGTTATGTCTGGCGTTAGCATGCTCAATGGAGAAGGGACCCTTGAAGCACTCAGCGGATGTGTGTCCCTGTACACCACAAGTCTCACAAACCACGTGGATCCCAATTGGAATTGCAAAACTGCCTGGAGTGAGAGAAGTCCCTATCCTGTCAAGCCTTTAGGCTAATGCGCCCACTCTGCTGGCTAAGAGTGTGACAGCATCAACGTCATGCTTACCACCACCTCTCCTCGGGGTGGCTGTCTTGCTTGACCAGTGGTAGGTGTTGGAGGCCATCCCCTTCAACAAAACCCTCGCTGCCTCAATAAATTTTTCCATAAGAGCTCCTCCTGTAGTGGCATGTATTGAGGTCTTGACTGACTGTTCTAGCCCATTATAGAATATCTGAACTAGAAGCCAGTCAGGCACACCATGGTGAGAGGACTACCGCTGGAGATCCTTGAATCTCTCCTAAGCTTCGTAGAGGGATTTCCCATCCCTCTGAGTGAAGAAGGTGATCTCGATTCTCAGTCTCGCAGTTTTTCCAGGTGGAAAGTATTTGCTGAGAAATGCCCTTGAAAGACCCTCTCAAGTTGTGAATGAGTTTGGTTCCTCATTCTGCAGCCAATCGCTGGCTCTATCCCTTAGTGAGAAAGGGAAAAGCTGCAGTTGAATCACCTTCGTGGACACTCCATTGATCTTGATGGTGTTACACTTCGTAAGGAATTTACGAAGATGCGCGTTGGGGTTGTCTGCAGTGTGCCCACTAAACTAATCCCGCACCACGAAGGTGATGAGTGCGGGACTTAGTTCGAAGTTATTGGCTTTGATCGTCCGGTTCACAATAGATGACGTGATACCCGATACTTGTGGCAGTGCATAATCGCGCAATACCCTCTGGTCTTGCCCAGCCATCTCTACTTTGACCCTTTTCTTGGCTCCTCTCGTGCACGTAAAAGCAACACTATACCCAGCAAAAAAAGAATGAAGCAAAAAGAAAGAACGAACTAGACCACAAAAAGAAAAGTAAAGGTCTAGTCTCAAACATCTTAATCAATTTTGATATCGAAAGAGACAAGTTCCCTGGCAACGGGGTTAAAAACTTATTGTCTTAAAATGTGTTAGCGCAAGCGCAGGGTGTAGCAGTAGCTAGCAACCAGCGAATACGGGTTGTATCCATGGGGAACTTGCTTTCGAGCACCAGAACTAACTTAGACACTCAATCCAGACAAATCAAGTTGTGGGTTTAGGACTAAACTATGGGAACAATAACAACTAGGAATCGAATAAGAAAGCATGGTATTAAAACACTTAGGTTGAAATTAACAGCACCATTATACTAGCTGAACCAATTACTAACCCTGTCGAACAATTCTAAACATGCATCATGAATGAATGGATTGCTAGTTAAGCCCATCTCCTCCCTCTTTCAAGAGTTGAAAACTAATCCTAGAATTATAGTCACCTATTTTCATAGGACTAAAAGTCGCAGGATTACAAGATCTATAATCTCGAATCCCAATTAAAACCTTAATTATTTTCATATTAAAATCCCAATTGTCTACTAAGCCACGCTAAGTAAAGGTTCCGTCTTTCAATGCTCTCCTGAACCCAAATAATAAAAGATGAATGCCCTCTTAGGCATTTCATCGAACATGTGGTGTGCATAGTAGAAATCATGAATGTAAGTGTGACGAAAGTAAGGGATTGGGGTTGGTTCTTGATTCAACTAAACATAATTGGCTTTAACTCCAACCCAAGTTGGGGAATTAGCCATGCATCGTCATACAAGCAATAATCATGAATCCAATTTCAGCAAACATGATTCAATTCAAAAACCTAAAATAACAATGAAAAGGAGAAAGAGAAACAAGAAGATAAACTTGAATTAATTCACTGCAAGGTAGAACAATCTTAATGTCGATGAATCGCCAACACAAGCATGAAAAATAAAATCTCTAAATAAAACCTCCAAAATCCCCTCTAACCATGCTCTCCAGAAAAAGAAAATAATGAATGAGATAACCCCCCAAAACCGCACCCCCCGAGAACATAAAGCGCGTTGGCGAGAAAAAGAGAGTGCGGCACAGGCGTGCTTGGCGGCACGATGTGGCCGTGCCACCCTGGCTGAGGTGGCAGTGCCACATTGCTGGCCAGTCCTCCGTGCTACTCTATCACGGCATGGTAGTGCCGGTCGGCGTGGGGGCCTCATGCCGAATTACTGGAACTTTCGTGCGACGCCGAGCGATCGTTTACGTGACTTTAAAGTCACCTCCTTGGCACTCTTAAATATTGTCTATCTTTCTGTTACTTTGACAAAGTCCTTAAAAATACAGAAAGATGATATATAAGTGAAATGTATGCTAAAGGAGGCCGATTTGACTCTTTCTTAACACGATCGAACATAAAAACGCAGGAGAAAAGAAGTCAAATAGGGGCTAAAATAGGGTCAAAATAGAGGTTTATCAGTAGGCTAAACTTTACCAATGTTGTGTATTTAGTTTCTTTGTTAATGCAAACTTCTCATACTGCTCACCCTACTGCGAAGTGTATTTTTTACTATTTGATAGGTAATATTGTAGGTGTATATCATGGAGTGGTTCTTCAGAAGGTGGAAACACAATAACGTGGTGATTGCCTATTGTTTTGTTGATTAGGCAAGTTGTCTAAATACTTCTAAGTCCACTATAGGGTGTCTACTAGGTTTAGTATGACCTAAATTCCATTCCTTAGTTCAACATAGAGCGCCAGAAGGCTTTGGCAAGGTTCCTGGCCAAGCATGACTCTGACAATTCTTCCAGTCGCCCCCACAGATGGCTCGTGGGCCAATCCACGGTCTGTATCTGTGCGACGCTAACACCGCTAGGGCTTTCTCCCTTGTAACCTACTGATTGCTTTATAACGATCCTGGCCTTGGCCTCCAAACTCATCCTGAAGGACATTAAACACATCAACAACACACAACCATCATTTGAGCATCTAGAAGGCTATTTTTCTCTTTAATATGCCAATAGTTTGGTTATTCTTGTTTTGAGGGAGAACGTTCTAAGTGAATTTGTAATCACTAGTTGATCTCTTCTTAAGGAACATTGCTTTGAGATCAATTCTGTACTCTTCCATCACCATAGTGGATTTTTTACTCATCGATGCCTATGGTTTTTCCCGTTTTGGGTTTTCCATGTAAATCTTAGTGTTGTTAGTGTCTGTTTTCTTTATCTTGCTTTGTTATCATATTTTGTGATTCCTTATTACTTTCACTCAAGTCCTAAAGTGATCCTAACAAGTGGTATCAGAGCCAGGTTATAGGATGGCAATAGTTACAAAATTTGATATTTTCAAATTCGATGAAAAGATGAGTTTCAATATCTAGAAGGGCCATATGATGGCCATTCTTACCTAAAATGGGTTAAAGAAAGCTCTTGGTGGTAAAACCCAGAACTGCTACCATATCAGATGAACAGTGGGAGGAGCTTCATTAAAAGGCTCTCTTCATAATTAAGCTATGCTTGACAGCTCATGTTCTCTATGAAGTTCTGGATAAGACCACTATAATAGATCTTTAGCTTCAATTAGAAGCATTACATATGACCAAGAGCCTAGCAAACAAGATTCCTCCAAAGGAACCTCTATACATGTTTTCCATGGCAGAAGGTACTCATATCCAAAACCACCTTGACGAGTTCAATTCTATTACTTTTAATATGGAAAGTCTGGATGTGAAAATCGAGGATGAGGATAAAGCGATATTATTGGTTGTCTCATTGCCTGCATATATCTTATTAGCATTTAAAAGAAATTTTGCTATATAGTAACAATAACACTTTTTCATTTGAGGATGCCGAGGCCAATTTATTGTCCAAAGAAAATTTGACCTTAAAGTTCGTGCTAGAAAAGGTGAAGGCTTATCAGTAAGGGGTGAATCCTTTGATAAAGGGAACACTTCTAAGTCAAAGTTTGAGAGATGCAAGTCTAACAAGTCATGTTGTTATTGTAGAAAGTCAAGGCATGTAATTTTTGAGTGTTTTAAGTTGAAAACAAGGGGGAGAAAAAAGAAGATAATTCACATTCACACCCTTATGAATCTGCTAAGGCGACATTTGTTGAATCTGATTATGATAATGATGTTTTATTTACTACGTCAACGAAAAGGGGAGAGTTTCTGATTGGATTCTTGATTCTAGGGGTACCTATCATATATGCCATTAGAAGGATTGGTTTTCAACGTATGATCCAGTTGAATCAACTATTGTTTAGATGCCCAATGTAATGTTGCTGGTGCTATTAAAATTAAGACCTATGATGATGTTTTTAGGACTTTATCAAATGATGGTCATGTTCCTGACTTGAAGCATAACCTCATTTCTTTAGACGCCCTCGAATCCAAGGGATGCAAATATTCAAATGAAGGTAGAGTTCTAAAGGTTTTTCAAGGGCACTCGGATTTATTAAAGGATTTGAGGTAAGGAAGCCTCTATGTCTTCCAAGGATCTACTATGATAGATTATATAAAGGAAAAAGGTCCATGTAAGTCACTTCCTGGTGTTAAGTTTAAGTATCCATTGAACTCAATCGATGTTCGGTTTGCTTATTACCCTTTGGGGTCCGCCTTGTAGGGTTCTACCCTTTGGGGTTCTGTGGTAGTGTTCTTTGCTCGTACTGATGAATTTGGTCACAAGTGGAGATTGTCAGGTTTAGTATTGCCTAAATTCCATTCCCAAGTCCACCACGGGGTACCAGGAAGGCTTAGCCATGGTCTGTGGCCAAATACAACTCAGATGGTGCTTCGAGTAGCCTCCACGGATGGTCTGTGGGCCGGGCCAGGCCATGGTCCGATGGTGTGTGCAGTGCCAACTCCTCTAGTGTTTCCTCCCTCCAAACCTACTGATTACTTTATGAGGGGCCTAGCCTTATGCTCCAAAATCATCCTCAAGGAAATCAAACACATCAACAACACACAAGCATCATTCGAGCATCTAGAAGGTTGTTTTCCCTTTGATCATCCAATAGTTCTATTCTTATTTTTAGAGAAAGCATTCTGAGTGAATTTGTAATCACTAGTCAATCTCTTCATAAGGCACGTCGCTTCGAGATTAATTATGTACTCTCCCATCACAATAACAGATTTTTTCCTTATCACTGCCCATGATTTTTCCCGTTTTGGGTTTTCCACGTAAATCTTGGTGTCGTTAGTGTCTATTTTCTTTAGCTAGCTTTATTATCATATTTTGTGATTCCTTGTTACTTTCACTAAAATCCTAAACCAATCCCAATAGCACCCTATTTTATTGGATACTCAAATAGTATCCTAGAGATCCAAGAAGCAACCAACAACACCTGCAATAGTTGTCATCAAAAAATAAACTTGTGCTTTTCGGTAACACCAGGGCAACATGTATCACAGTAAATCCTATTGTTCACCCTGTAGCAAGCACATCAAAGTAAATTATCATCTTGTGAAGCAATGTTTTCCCATGGAGATGCAGTTGTTTATAATGTTCTCATTGAATTATAGTTAGCTAATATTTTACAAAGCCTTGTCAAATGATCGGTACGTGTTTTAAAACCAGTTTGTCATGTGATCTATCGTATTAATTAAAGAGGCGTGATATGGGGGAGCTCTAATCCTATAATTATACTCGTCTTTTTAATTTGTGTAAATGCACTTGTGGGGCTTCTCTCTATGCAAGGCCTTCTATTATTTGTTTTATCAAAATCATATCAAAAGGTTATTAACTTAACTGAAATACGATATAGATTAAATCAAATAAAATTTAAAGAACTATCGCTAGTTTGATCCTCTAAAAAGGAGGTTCGTAGGCAGCTCACGATCAAAAAAAAAGAGTGCAACCCAAATTTCAAGTCAAACAAAATTATCCGTTCCCTAACCTGCACATGAAGAATGTGTACGTATAGTACCCTTCCTAAAATGTGCCTATACGACCACTATATGATGCAGTTAAGTTTTGGGTATTGGTGATTTGGCATCGAAAACATGATAAATGTCGATCTCAATTATAAAAAGTCTTACTAATACAAAATAAAACAAAGAAAGAAAATTTAAACAAAATGAGTCAGAATCAAAAGGTGGTCTCCCAAGTGGAAAGCGTAATTAAGGAAGTCTATTCTCTTGAATAAGGCCATACTTAAAATAAACTAATATATACTTTTGTATGTCAGGAAGTTATGTTGTACATTTATTGTTATTTATTTATTAAATTTTTGTTCAATAGAATTTTTGGCGTGCTCGGTGGGATGCTATTTTTCTTTTCATCTATGATTTGTTTATACTACCTAATATTTATTATTTTGTTTCTTTCTGATGTATTTGTTTTTGTGCAATTTTTAAAGGAAAAATGACACCACACATTATCATTAATTTTCAATGAGCTTCCCATCACCATTATGGTCAAGCGTGGGATGCTTATGGTGAAGAAGAATATCCAAATGGTCTCCACCATAGGACCACAATCCATCCTCACTAAATTTCCATTGGTGAATTCAATGAAATCACGTAGGGGCCTTGAAAGGGCAAGCACGCTGGCCCCTAAGGCTGACAAGCCGATTACAAAGAAAACGATCAAGAACTTAAAGCGCAACAGATATAGAAGTGACAAGCATTGCGCTAAGTATAGCACACCCAAGCTAGCCCCTTCCCTAGTCTTGAAGCTAGCTAAAATGACTTCGATGAGGACTTCTCAATTAATGTTGTCTGCCATGGCATGCCCTTCAATGGTTATGTTGTGTAACCTAGTGCAAGCTCCCCGCCCTAAGTAAGTTCTAGCTTGAAGCGAAACCTTAATGAGGGTGGCACTAGTAACCTGAGTAACGACCCGACCAAGGAAAGCTTTGGTAGCCTCATGGCAGGCTTGGGTCCCTACATCCACTAGGAAGGGGCAAAGCCAAGCAGATACGCCCAACCTTGAAGAACCCAATTGAATCATTTGGGGAAAAAACCTCAGGAGTCAAAAATGCTCCTCAAGTTCGCTCGACGATGCGGATCTTGATTGGGACTATGCCTGTTGACATTACTATAGCTAACATAATAATGACCTCCTATTCGGAGGAGGAAATGGTACCTAAGACCCCAAAGTTGAAAGTCGTTAAATATTCAGCCTCATGAACTCCGATTATAGTGCTAAGGCCGCGATAGGTCATGGAGACTACTCCACCTCGAGGCCTTATAGAAGGTAGGAGGATTTTACCTCCTACATCACAGAATCAAAGTGACTTAGCCTCATATTGGGTCAAATCACAGGTATACAGTGGCCTAATCAAAAGATCATGGGCCAAAGCATTGACAACAATGCTTTGTTTAAGCATGGGGAGTTGTTGTAGTTGTTATGTATTTGTGTTTGTATGTATGTCTTTTGTGTATATGTGAAAGTTGGCATTTTTAGGTCTTACATTTAGGTTTAGTTCACATTTTTAGTTGATCATTTAGTTTTTTAGGGTTCTTTCTTCGTTTCAATTTTGTTTTGACATTTTTTAGTCTTTAGTTGCATTTAGGCTTAGTAAAAAAAAAAAAAACCCGAAAAAAAGAGCCTATAAATCCTCAGATGATGAGTCTATAGACTAGGTGGCTTTCTTTTGCCTATTTTGGCCCTTTTTGTTTGCCCCATTTGTAAATAAAATGCTTGTTTATCAGTTTTAAAACTATGGTTCCTGTTTTGACCATCAAGGTGGATGTGAATTGATTGCTTAATGATTCTTGGCATAAGTATTTGGCATATGAAATTCAATGAGCTAGATAATCTTTGTCTTGGGAGATTCTGAGCTTGAATAGACTAATTTAACATTTTAGTCTCATATTTCCTTTCATGTGTGACTCTTCCTAGTTTAAGTCTCTAGAACTTGCCTTGACTCTTATTCAAGATCACATTTAGCATGCATATTTAGGAGACATGATTGAGACATTCTTTGACTTTATGAGCTATATTGATCAAATAGCCACCTTTATATGAATGAGTTATCCCTTGCCAACCCTTTGAGCCTTTACCTTATTTATTGATGACAACCTATATTGTCATCCCTGGCCACACACATGTCTTACCCTTTTAGCCAAGGCTATGGAGTTTTATAGTTGATTGGGAGTAGTTTGTGGATAATAAACTTTTATGGATATTGTGGTTTGATTAGATGAGATAAGGGATTCATGTTCTATTTTTCCTTTAAGGCCTTTGGGTTATGTTTTGTGAGTTGCTAGAAAAGTGTTGAAAAGTACATAGTTTCCTTTGCCATGATCCTCCTCTTTAATGGTTGACAAGAAAAGGAAACAAAATGAAAAAAAAAAACAACAAACCACACCAAAGGTGTTTTAAAAAAAATGTTGATTGAAACAAGAAAAAAAGAAAAAAACTAGAAGAAAAAGAAATGAAGTAAAAGGATTTGGCATTGGCCTTATATATTTTAAGCACTTTCTCTTGCGATCTCACAGTGGATGTCGTTGATATTTTGAGATGTATAGGCTTGAGGAGTATGTTTTAGTTGGGAGATGATGGCCTATGCTCTTAATCTTTGGCTTTTAGCCCCACAAATCCCAAAATGTGTGTTCCCTCCTTACTTTTACCCAATTACCCGTTACAACCCTTTAAAAGTTCTTATGATTGCCTTATGTGTTTTGTATTATAGGAGTGGCGAATGACAGAGTCTTATCAAGCTTATGGTTGATTTAGTTCTATGGAATGAGATTTGAGAGAACCATATTTTACTTTGAACACATAAGTGATGAGTGCCTCATCCCTAAAGTGAGGTTCTATCAGTTCTTCTAGCTCTACTTATTATAATATGCCAATATGATTGTTCAAGTTAATTTAAGTGATTTATTTAATATTTGATGTGATAGTTCTTACTTTTATTTCAAAATTTTTCGTCTCCTATCTGTTTGTAGAAATTTTTAATTACTTTTGGGCTAAACTTCTTGGGTTAGTTTGGCTATTGATGTTTCCACTGATATTTACTTGAGAAGGTTATTCATTTTTAGCCTCAATTTTATAGTTGCTTAGGGACAAGTAATTTAGGCATGGGAGAGTTTTGGGAGAGTTTTATAAGTCCATAAAGTGCACTCTATTTTGAGGTCGTTTTGTACCATTTTTAGGGAGAATTATGCGTTTCATTCTATGTTATGCACTCCTTTTTTGTTTTATGTTCGGGTATATTCTTTTCTATGTTTTGCAGGTTTTTGGATCATTTTACCCTAGATTTGACACCTAAATGAGTGTAGCTTGATCCCCTATAGAAACCCTTAAGTCACTATGCACGTGGAAGGAAGAAAGAATGGAAGAATACCACGACAAAGCTCACTGTGGACGGTTCGTGGTAAAGGCCACTGTCCGTCGTGAGTTCATAACTGTAAGTCTCTTTGTTTTTCTTCATCGTGTGGCTGAGGTTGATTGGGTTCTTCTTTAAATAGAGCTATTTCGTCACAGATTTAGAAGACACACAACAAAGAGAGCTCCTATTGTCTAATCTCTTCCATTCTTTTCCATTTTCTTAGTTAGTTTTAGTTTAAGAGTGAAAGTTCTGAAGAAGTTCTTGCCACTTTGGAGTCCTTACAAAGTTGAGAAACCCTTGGAGGATCTTTAATTGCGGTAAGTTTTCTTCTCTCAAACTTTGTTTAGTTGTTGTTATTTCAAATATGTGTGAGTAGTTTTCTCAATCTAGGGATTGTTAGCTAAGTGTTGATGTTGGAATCACTAATTTTTATTTAGTTGTGCTTGTTCTTGATTGGAGGTTGAATTCTATCTTGTGTGAGAGATTATTATGAATAACTTTTGGCCAAATTTACTCACTAATTCTAAATAGTTAAGTAAAGGACTGAAAGTTGAAGCTTGCTGTTTGACTGACAAGATAAGACTTGACTTAGCAATACTTGAGAAAGATTTGCTTGTTAAGAGGTGATAAGTACCCATAGAGTAGATCATTTAAGGTTCATTTTGCTGCATTTTAGGAAAAATTATATGCTTTATATGATAAGATATACTTCTTTTCCCATTTTACACTTGGGTATGGTTCTTTTCTGTGTTTTGCAAGATTCTGGACCTTGTTGCCCTAACTTTGACCCTAGTTGAGTGTATTTTGACTCACTATAGATACCCCTAAGTTGCTATGCCCATGGAAGAGAGGAAGAACAGAAAAATGACGAGCCAGCCTATGCCATGGTTAGCCTGTGGTGGATGCCACGGTCCATGGTGGAGGTATAACTACTAATCTCTTCGTTTTCCCTCATCGTGTGGCTAAGGTTGATTGAGTTTTTCGATAAATAGGCCGTTCCTCAGTAGCAAAAAGTAGGCACACATCCCTTCATTCCATTTTCCTCCCTTAGATTAGTTTATATTAGACAAGAGAGAGAGTTGAGAGCAAGTTGAAGAAGAAGCTTCGCGAGGAAGCGAGATCGGATTCTGTAATCGAAAGATTCAAGTGCGCATTTTAGCTGAGTAAACTCTTCTCTCTTCTCTTCTCTTTTCTCTTTAGATTTGTCACTTTAGAGTAGTTAGATGTTTAATTTAATCATATGTGGGTAGTTTACGTTTTCGTCTAGGGATTTAGTAGTTTATGAAAGTATTGTTGGATTATGTTTTAATCAAAAGAATTGTGCTTATTTTCATGATTGGTTTGATTTCATTCTATCAAGTGATTATCATGTTGTGAGTAGATTTTTGGCCAAAGTTTGCTTGCACACTTGAAACAATTAGGTGAAAAACTAAAAGGTGACATTTGGTTATTGGACTGCTTGATTAGACCTAGCGTAGAGTCGTCTTAAAAGAGAGATTTACATGTTAGGAGGACTAGAGTGTAATCGAAGATATTTAATTTGGATTAAGACAAATTAGTTCGAAAGAACGACTTTTACTTAGTGTAGGCAAATTTGGTTGAGTTCGAAAGAAAAGACTACATTTTCGAAGAGATTACAATTCCTCGAAATTAACCGATTAGAGAAAAGCACATGTTCATCATTTTGATCTAATCAACTTTCATAACTACATAAATTCCTAGTCGTTTTCTCCTTAATTGATTTAAAATTAGTGAATTAGAAGTTGTTAAATTGAAACCCCTTGAATTAGTTATAGTTGTTTCCTTATCTTCGTATTTTCATCAACCTAAAGTTTGGATTCACTTAGCATATCTTGAAGGAATATAGCCCAATAGATCAACCTAATCTTTGTGAGATTGACCTTGATTTGCTACAACGTCACCGTGCGCTTGCGGGCGTATCAAGTTTTTGGTGTCGTTGCCGGGGACTAGTGTCGACTATTGGGGTTTTCCTATTAGGTTTGACTAAACATTTTCTTTTTCTTTAGGGAAAAAAACCTATAACAAAAATTTTGAAAATTAACCCCAAAAAAAAAGAAAAAAAAACAATGGCAATTTTTTATTTCTCGCAATTCAAGCATGAATTATTTTGGAGGTATTATAAGCGTTTAAATATTTTTCTTGCTAAATATGGTTATTGCATGGGTAAAAGGGAAATATTAGGCATCATTGATAAGGCTGGGAATAGTGAAACCCGAGCTTTTTTAGAGTTTTGGGGCTTTCATGCTAAAAATGTTGATGATGTATAGTATTTGCTTGAGTGGCTTACTTGGGATTCATTTGAGCTTGAGAAGGCTAGTCGTGTTTCTAGATATTCATTTTGTGATCCTTGTGCATTCTATTCTAGATCTTATTATGCTCCCTTTTGGTGTGATTTTTATAATTCTTCTAACCATGATATTAATTCGTGTCCTTCTTATGCATGCTATGCTCAACCTGACTTTGTATCACCCTGGGACAATATTAAAGTTGTCTTGACCTTACATGATTCGTTCTTTCCTTTAGCTCAGTGCACGGGGCTCGAGGTGGGTGAGCCTTTTGGGGTTGTTACTAGATCTAGCGTCATTGATGCATGTTTTGAGTCAGAAGATACTTTAGATAAGGTGCATGATCTAGTTGTCACTCCTTCAGAGGGTTCACATGATGTGTTTATGTATATGGAGTCTTCTAGCCTTTGTTTTAATTATGATTTTCCCAATCCCTTTGACCTACGCGTCCACAACCTTCTCCTTCTCCTGAGCATTATATCAATGTGCCGATGGATAATTCTATGATTTGCGATAATGATTTGGGCTGTGAGGATACATGTTCAATATTCTTGGTGGGAACGTTGATAATTATATTTCCCTATGTTACTTAAGAGGGTATAATTCCTCCATTGATCCTTACTGTGTGAGCCTAGAGGACTTGCCTAGGAAAATCATGTAGACTGCATTCTTTAATCCTTCCTATGATTTTTCTATGGGCTTTGATAAGGCTAAGAGGATACGTATACTTTTTGGTGTGATTTTGGTTATTGCCTCTTATCTTGTATTTTCGAAATTATGGTCCCAAGAGTTTGATAAGCTCCTGTGTGTGTTGGTGGCGTCTGATTTAATGAGTCGAGTCTTGAAATTGAGATGGAGTGGCTGATGCTCCATATGCCCAAGTTATTTGAGGCCGCATAGCTTAGGTGCACTCTGCACCTAACCTAGTAAGAATGTTTTCTTTTGTTCCCCTTCTCTAAGTTTTCTTTCATTTGAAGAGTAATGCTTTATTTAAGCATGGGGGAAGGGTAGCTTCATGTTTTTCATTTTTGTTTTTAGTTTGTATACTTGTTAGAGCATATAGTTTTAGGTTTCTTTTTGTTTGCATTAGTGTGTTGCTTTAGTCAATTTTTAGGTTTGCATTTTAGATTTACATATAGGGATGGTGTGGATTGGTTTGAGATAACTTCCAATAATGTTTTTGTTAGGCAATATAGCTTTCATGAGCTTGGGTAACTTTTGATGTGTAATCCCTTTTGGTGTGAGAATTTGTGAAGGTTTTGTAAATATTTCTTGTTTTGACCTTTGTCTTGATTGAAGACTATTTCATCCCTTAGAGTCATTAGCACTAATGTTTGTATATGGGAGTAATTTTACGAGCTTAATGAGACTTTGGTAAATGTCCCGTGAGATTTTGAGCCTTATTTGGACTGATTCACTATATTTAGTCTCATATTTCTTTCATATGTGTGACTCTTTCATGTTGCATATCTAGAACTTGCCTTCACTCTTATTCAAGACCGCATTAGCATGTGCATATTTGATGATATGATAGAGGTATTTCTTTCTTTGGTCATTTTAGCCACATAGCCAAATAGCCTATACTTGTATTACATGTGTTTTTCCCTTTTGTTAGCCCCTCTAAGCTTATATCCATCTTTGTTGTGATCCTTTCATCTTAGCCCTTGGCCAAACATATGTTCGTAATCTTTAAGCCAAGTCTATGGAGTATTACTTCATCTATGTAGTGGGCGGTTTTGGGGATAATTGAGTTTTAAAGTGGCTTTGGTATGTTGGTTTATTAAGGAATTGATGATATTGAGCATCTGTTTTCGTTCCCTCTTGTTTGAGTTGTGTACATATGAATTTGGTTGTGAGTTGATAGTTAGTGATCCTATACCTTTCAATAATTGCAATTTTCATTTCATTTTGTAGAAAAAACCAAAACAAAAATAAGAGAAAAAAATTTATGTTGAAGGAAAAGATAAAAAGGAGCATAGAGTCATGTTGTGAAGAAAAAGGAAAAAAAAGAGAGAAAATGAGAAAAAAAAGAAAAAAAAACTGAGCGATTGGCATTGGATACGTAAAAAGCTTGTGTTCCTTCTTTATCAACTCATTTCCTATGTAACTCATTGGGTATGTTCATTATGTTGTTGGGATTTGGAGTGTTGGTGAACTTCATAGTTGCTTGGTGTTTTGATTGGTTGCTCCCTAGTCACTGGGCTAAGTAGCTCCATATTGTCCTAAATTAATTTGTCCACCTCCTTTCCCTTAACGCTTCTAGCCCACATTACAAACCATATAAAGTCCTCTTGATTGTCTTATGCACATTGCATTTTAGTGGTGGAGAATTTGAGAGTCTTTGTAAGCATATGGTAGATGGTAGCTTTGAAATGAGTCTTAAGTGAACCTATGGTATATTTCAAACACATGAGCGGGAGTGATTCATATTTCCTAAAGTGAGGTTCTACAGTCTATTTAGCTCTGTTCAATTCCAGGTGCTTGCATGACATGCTTTATGGTTCTTTGGGGTTGATCAACTTTAATATCGAGCTTGTGGTCTTATACTTCTTCTAAAAGCTTCACTCCTGATCTTGAAATGTTTTGTGCACTATTTGGGATTGCCGTTGATTATTATTCTTGCTTACAATATGCTATGGCTTGCCTACTTTAGAGAGGTTGTCAAGTTCTAAGTCCTAGGTGCATCTCCGCTTGTTGGTTTTATCTAGTGTTTTCTTGAGGACAAGCAAACGGTTTAAGCATGGGGGAGTTTGATAAGTATCCATAGAGTATATCATTTTAGGATCATTTTGCTACATTTTTGGGGAAAATTATATGCTTTATGTAATAAAATATACTCCTTTTTCCATTTTACGCTCGGGTATAGTTCTTTTCTGTGTTTTGCAGGATTTTGGACTTCTTTGCCTTACTTTGACCCTGTTTGAGTTATTTTGACTCACCATGGATGCTCTTAAGTTGCTATGCCCGTGGAAGAGAGGAAGAATAGAAGAATAACGAGCCAGCCAATACCACGGTGAGCCCCATGGTGGATGCCACGATCCGTGGTGGAGACATAACTGCTAATCTCTTCGTTCTCCCTCCTCGTGTGGCTAAGGTTGATTGAGTTTTTCTATAAATAGGGCATCACTCAGCAATAGAAAGTAGACACACATCCCTTCATTCTATTTTCCTCTCTTAGATTAGTTTATATTAGATTAGAGACAGAGTTGAGAGCAAGTAGAAGAAGAAGATTCGCGAGAAAGCGAGATCGGATTCTGCAATCGAAAGATTCAACCGTGCATTTTGGTTGAGCAAACTCTTCTCTCTTCTCTTCTCTTTTCTCTGTAGATTTATCATTTTGGAGTAGTTATATGTTTAACTTAATCATATGTGATTAGTTTATCTTTTTGTCTAGTGATTTAGCAGTTTATGAAAGTGTTGTTGGATTATGTTTTAATATGAAGAATTGTGCTTATTTTCATGATTGGTTTGATTTCATTCTATCAAGTGATTATCATGTTGAGCAGATTTTTAGCTAAAGCGTGCTTGCACACTTGAAACAATAGGGTGTAAAACTGAAAGGAGACATTTGGTTGTTGGATTGCTTGATTAAACCTAACGTGGAGTCGTCTTCAAAGAGAGATTTGTATGTTAGGAGGACTAGAGTGTAATCGAAGATATTTAACTTGGATTAAGATAAAGAGTTCGGAAGAACGACTTTTGCTTAGCTTAGGCAAATTTGGTTAAGTTCGAAAGAATAGACTAAATTTTTGGAGAGATTGCAATTCCTTGAAATTAACCGATTAGAGAAAAGTATATGTTCATCATTTTGATCAACCAACTTTCATAGCTACGCGAATTCCTAGGCATTTTCTCCTTAATTGATTTAAAATTAGTGAATTATAAGTTGTTAAATCGAAACCCCTTAAATTAGCTATAGTTGTTTCTTTGTCTTCGTATTTTTATCAATCTAAGGTTTGGATTCGCTTAGCATATCTTGAGGAAATATAGCCTAATAGATTAACCTAGTATCTGTGGGATCGATCTTGATTTTCTACGACGCCACCGTGTGCTTGCAGGCCTATTAGGAGGAACTTTAACCATCAAAAATCCATAACTTAGACTAAATAAGGACATTTGAAAGAATGACAATTTGTTAGTTTAGGCAATTCAGTTTATTTCGAAAGAAAAGATTGAATTCTAAATACGATTGCACCCCTTTCAATCTCCCAATATAGATCAAGTGCATGTTATATTCCATTGATCCAAATCCTCACTAGGCAAAATAAATCCCTAGATGTCTTGAATTGATTGAATTTTTCCATTAGATTATAGCGTTATTCAAACACCCAATTGAAATTTGCATGCTTAGCACTTTTATAGCACTTTTATAGGTTAAAGCTCAAATACTCAGAAGTTGATTTCCAATAATCAATGTCACTAGCTAGGTTAACATCTGAGTAACCCACAAAGATGACCTTTTCATTACTAAAGTTTAAACATTTCTTGATTGTGCACCTGAGATATCTTACTATCCATTTAATTTTTGCCTAGTGTTCTTTTCGTGAATTAGTTAAGAATCGACTTATGGCACCTATAGCGCAAGCAATATTAGGGTTAGTATATATCATAGCGTACATTTGACTACTAGTAGCAAATGAACAAGGAATGATCTTCATTTATGTTTTTTTCTCTCACTTGTAGGACTATTCTTCATACTTAGCTGGAAATGTCTAGTAAGTAGCATGCTAATGGGTTCGTCCTTATGCATGTCAAATCTTTCCAATAATTTTTCAACATAACTCCCTTCGGATAACCATAATAACTTCGTTGATCTACCTCGAGTTATTTTCAGCCCAAGCATCTTCTCTTCTAATCCCAAATCTTTCGCGACAAATGATTTACTCAGCTACTTCTTTGAAGCAAAATTTTTCTTTTGATCATGCCCAACAATTAACACATCATCGACATAAAGCAGCAATATGATGAAATTACCACCATCATATTTCTCTACAAAGACACAATGGTCAGTGAGTGTCTCCTTGAAATCATGCTTAGCCATAAAAGAACCGACTTTCTTAGAACCTTGTCTAGGCCCCTATTTAAGGTTGTAGAGGATCTTTTGAATTCTACACACCAATTTTCTTTGCCTGCAACTTCAAACCCATCAGATTGCTCTATATGTATTTTTTCCTTTAGGTCACCATGAAAAAATGTTGTCTTGATTTCAAGTTATTCTATTTCTAAATCTAGACTGGCGGCTAGACCAAGGACAACTCGGATAGAAGACATTTCCATAACAACAGAGAATGTCACTTCAAAATTTGCCCCTTTTTTCTGATTGAACCCTTTTACTACTAGATGAGCTTTATACCTTGGTACGTGAACGCAGAAAAGGTGAGTTTACCCTAAAGGAATGCATCACGCTCGTAACTCCAAGAAATAAATTTTAAATGTTTCCTCGGTTTTTTTTGTCACATCTTCATTTCTCTCTTTTTCTCTTTCTCCCTCCCCCTTCTTTTTGACTATTTTTTCTCCCTCCCCTTTATTGTTGATAATTCGCACCGATTAAGGAAGGAATCCTAACAATTCTCTCCTTCTTGACTTAAGTGGGGTATATCACACTGGCACTTTTGCTGTAATTTTAAACGTACTTGATCAGTAGCACCTTGGGCATCATGTCCCACTGGCATTCATCGATGTGGACTTTCTCAAGCAGTACTATCTTCTAACACTTCCTGTATCTAGTGATAGCGAACATCAATATGTTTTGAATGGGAGTGGAAAGTAGAGCTTTCGGCTAAATGTATAGCATTTTGACTATCATACCACAATATATGTTTGCCTTCCTTATCACCTAGTTCAAAATTTTTAATCCATATAATCTCTTTAGATGCTTCACTAGTAGTAATATATTCATCCTCAGTGGTTGAGAAGACAATGCATTTTTGGAGCTTAGATTGGCAAGGCACTGTTCCCCTTGTAAAAGTAATCAAATATCTAGAAGTCGACTTCTGAGAATCGATGTCACTAGCTAGGTCAGCCTCTGAGTAACTCACAAATACGATTTTCATTACCGATGTTTAAACATTTCTTGGTTGTGTCCATGAAATATCCTAATGTCCATTTCACTGCTAGCCAGTGTTCTTTTCGTGGATTAGTTAGGAGTTGAATTATGACACCTATCGCATAAGCAATATCAGGCCTGGTATATATCATCGTACATTAGGCAACTAACAGCAAATGAATAAGGAACGTTCTTTATTTTTGCTTTTTCTTTCTCACCTATTGAACTTTATTTCATACTTTGCTGGAAATATCAAGCAGCATGCTAACAGGTTTAACCATATGCATGTTGAATCTTTCCAATAATTTTTTAACATAACTCCCTTAGTATAACCATAATGACTTCCTTGATCTATCTCGAGTCATTTTCAGCCTAAGGATCTTCTCTTCTGATCTTAATTCTTTCATGGGAAATGATAAAGTAGAAATTTTCCTTGGATCATGCCCAATAATTAACATATCATTGACATTTAGAAACAACATGATTAAATCACCAGCATCATATTTCTTTACAAAGACACAATGGTCAATGAGTGTCTCCTTGAAATCATGCTTAGCCATAAATGAATTGAATTTCTCACAATGTTGTCTACGCCTTTCTTTAAGGCTGTAGTAGATTCTACACACCAATTTTCTTTGCCTACAACATCAAATCCATTAGATTGCCCCGTGTATATTTTCCCTTCTAGATCACCATGTAAAAATATTGTCTTGGCTTGGAGTTATTCTATTTCTAAGTCTGGACTGGCGGCAAGGCCAAGGATGACTTGAATTGAAGATATTTGCACAATAGTAGAGAATGTCCCTTTAAATATTTGTCCCCTTCTTCTGATTGAACCCTTTTACTACCAGACGAGCTTTGTACCTTGGTACTTGAATGCGGAAAAAGCAAATTTACCCCTAAAGTAATGCATCACGTTCTCAATTTCAAGAAATAAATTTAGAACGTTTCCTTTATTTTTTTCATGTCTTTATTTCTCTCCTTTTCTCCCTCTCTCCCCCTTCTTTTTGACTATTTTTTTTCCCTCCCCTTTATTGTTGACAATTCCCATCGATTAGGGGAGGCATCTTAACAATTCTCCCCTTCCTGACTTGACTGGGGTACATCACATTTGCACTTTTGCAGCAGTTCTAAAAGTTCTTGATTAGTAGCACCTTGATCATCATATCCCTCTAGCATTCATCGATGTGGACTTTATCAAGCGGTAGGAACCTATCTTCTAACACTTCCTGTATCCAATGATAGCGAACACCAATATGTTTCAAATGGGAGTGTAAAGTAGAGTTTTTAGCTAAATGTATGGCATTTTAATGATTACATCATAATATATATTTGTCTTACTTATCGCCCAGTTCGAGTATGAAATTTCTCATCCATGTAATCTCCTTACACACTTTAGTAGTAGCATTATATTCAGCCTTAGTGGTTGAGAAGAAATGCATTTTTGGAGCTTAGATTGCCAAGACACTACTCAGCCTATAAAGTAATCAAATACCCAGAGTTGATTACCGAGAATCGATGTCACTAGCTCGGTCGGTATCTGAGTAACCAACAAAGATGGGTTCTTCATTACCAAAGCTTAAACATCTCTTGGTTGTGTCCTTAAGATATCTTAATATCCATTTCACTGATGCCCAGTATTCTTTTTATGGATTAGTTAAGAATCGACTTATGGCACCTATAGCGTAGGTTATATCAGGCCTAGTATATATCATAGCGTGCATTAGGCTACGAACAGCGAATGAATAAGGAACATTCTTCATTTCTAGTTTCCCTTTCTCACTTGTTGGACTTTACTTCATACTTAGCTGGAAATGTCCAGAAAGTAGCATGATAACAGGTTTTTCCTTATGCATGTTGAATCTTTCCAACAATTTTTGAACATAACTCCCTTAGGATAACCATAATAACTTCCTCATTCTATCTCGAGTTATTTTCAGCCCAAGGATCCTCTCTTCTAATCCCAAATCTTTCATGGCAAATGATTTACTCAGCGACTTCTTTAAAGCAGACATTTCCTTTGGATTATGCCCAATGATTAACATATTATCGACATAAAGCAACAATGTGATGAAATCACCACCATCATATTTCTTCACGAAGACAATATGGTTAATGGGTGTCTTCTTGGAACTATGCTTAGGCATAAAATAATCGAATTTCTCATAACATTGTCTAGCCCTCATTTAAGGTTGTAGAGGTTTTTTTGAATTCTACAAACCAATTTTCAAGTCTAGGCTAGCGGCGAGACGAAGGACAACTCACATTGAAGACATTTCCAGTACAATAGAGAATCTGTTCAAAATTTGTTCCTTTCTGCTGATTGAACCCTTTTACTACCGGACGAGCTTTATACCTTGTAGTTGATTGCAGAAAAGGTGAATTTACCCCTAAAGCAATGCATCGCATTCTCAATTATGAGAAGTAGATTTTGAATGTTTCCTCTATTTTTTTTTCATGTCTTTATTTCTCCCTTTTTCTCTTTCTCTTTCCCCCTTCTTTTTGACTGTTATTTTCTCCCTCCCCTTTATTGTTGACAATTCCTACCGATTAAGGAAGGAATCGCAACAATTCCCCCCTTCTTGACTTAATTGGGGTGCATCACATTAACACTTTTGCTACAGTTTTAAAAGTTCTTGATTAGTAGCACCTTGGTCATCTTGCCCCACCGAAATTCATCGATGTGGATGTTCTCAAGCAGTAGGAGCTTATCTTCTAACACCTCCCATATCTAGCGATACGACCATCAATATGTTTTAAACGTGAGTGGAAAGCAGAGTTTTTGGGTAAATTTATAGCATTTTGACAACACATCACAATATAGATTTGTCCTGCGTATCACTTGGTCCGAGTAGGAAAATTCTCATCCATATAATCTCCTCACATGCTTCGGCGGTAGAAATATATTCAGCCAGAGTGGTTGAGCAGACAATACATTTTTGGAGCATAGATTTCCAAGACACTACTCCCCCTATAAAAGTAATCAAATATCCAGAAGTTGATTTCTGATAATTGGTGTCACTAGCTAGGTCAGCATCTGAATAACCCACTAAGATGGGTTTTTCACTACCAATGTTTAAACATTTCTTGGTTATGTCCCTCAGATATAATAAATATTTCACTGTTATCCAGTGTTTTTTCGTGGGTTTGTTAAGAATTGACTCATAGCACCCATAGCATAAGCAATATTAGGCCTAGTGTATATCATATATTAGGCTAGTAATAGCAAATGACTAAGGAACGATCTTCATTTGTGCCTTTTCCTTCTCACTTGTCAGTCTTTTCTTCATACTTTACTGGAAATCTCCAGTAAGTAGCATGCTAATGGGTTTGTCCATATGCATGTTGAATCTTTCCAATAATTTTTCAACATAACTCCCTTTGGATAACCACAATAACTTCCTTGATCTATCTCGAGTTATTTTCAGCCTGAGGATCTTATCTTCTGATCCTAAATCTTTCATGGGAAGTGATTTGCTCAGCGCCTTCTTTAAAGCAAAAATTTTTTTTGGGTCATGCCGAACAATTAACATGTCATCGACATAAAGCAACAATACGATGAAGTCACCGCCATCATATTTGTTTGTAAAGACACAATGGTTAGTGAGTGTCCCCTTGCAATCATGCTTAGCCATAAATGAATCAAATTTCTTATAACATTTTCTAGGCCCTTATTGATAGCTGTAAAGGACCTTTTCGATTCTACACATCAATTTTCTTCACTTACAACATAAAATCCATCAAATTACCCCACATATATTTTCCCCTCTTGATCACCATGTAGAAATGTTGTCTTGACATTGAGTTATTCTATTTCCAAGTCTAGACTGGTGGCAACACCAAGGATAACTCGGATTGAAGACATTTACACAACAATAGACAATGTGACTTTAATATTTGTCCCTTTCTCTGATTGGATCCTTTCACTACCAGATAAGCTTTATACCTTGGTACTTGAATGCCGAAAAGGTGCATTGGCCCCTAAAGCGATGCATGACATTCTCAACTCCAAGAAATAAAATTTGAACATTTCCTTCGTTTTTTTTTTTCATGTCTTTGTTTCTCTCTTTTTCTCTTTCTCTCTCCACCTTCATTTTCATTTTTTTTTTCTCTCTCCCTTTTGCTGTTAACAATTTCCACCGATTAAGGAAGATCCTAACAATTCTCCCCCTTCCTAACTTAAATGGGGTATATCCCACTGGCATTTTTGCAGCGGTTTGAAAAATTCTTGATAAGTAGTGCCTTGGTCATTCATGTCCCATGAACATTCATCGATGTGGACTTTCGCAAGCTGAAAGAGCTTATCCATTATAGTGAACATCAATATGTTTCAAACGGGCATGGAACGTAGAGTTTTTGGCTAAATGTACAACATTTGGACGATCACATCACAATATATATTTGTCTGGCTTATCGCTCAATTCGAGTATGAAATTTCTTATCCATATAATCTCCTTACATGCTTCAGTGGTAGCAACATATTCAGCCTCAGTGGTTGAAAACAATGCGTTTTTGGAGCATAGACTACAAAGACATTTCTCAACCTGCAAAGTAATCAAGTACCTAGAAGTTGATTTCTGAGAATCGATGCCACTAGCTAGGGCAGTATCTGAGTAACAACAAAGATGGGTTTTCATTACCAAAGTTTAAACATTTGTTGGTTGTGTCCATGAGATATCTTAATATCCATTTCACTTCTTTCTAGTATTCTTTTCGTGGATTAGTTAAGAATTGACTTATGGCACCTATAGCGTAAGTAATATTAGGTCTAGTATATATCATAGCATACATTAGGCTACTAACAGCAAATGAATAAGGAATGTTCTCCATTTCTGCTTTCTCTTTCTCACTGGTTGGACTCTTCTTCATACATAGCTGGAAATGTCTAGAAAGTAGCATGGTAACGGGTTTGTCTTTATGCATGTTGAATCTTTCCAACAATTTTTTGCTATAGCTCCCTTGGGATAGCCATAATAACTTCTTGTTCTATCTCGAGTTATTTTCAGCCTAAGGATCTTCTCTTCTAATCCTAAATCTTTCATGGCAAATGATTTGCTAAGCAGCTTCTTTAAGGTAGAAATTTTCTTTGGATCATGCCCAACAATTAACATATCATCGACAAAAAGCAATAATACGATGAAGTCACCACCATCACATTTGTTTGCAAAGACACAATGGTCAGCGAGTGTGTCCTGGCAATCATGCTTAGCCATAAATGAATTGAATTTCTCATAACATTGGCTAGGCCCTTATTAAAGGCTATAAAGGATCTTTTGGATTCTACACACCAATTTTCATTGCCGACAACTTTAAACCCATCAGATTGCTCCAACCATATATGTTTTCCCCTCTACATCACCGTGTAAAAATGTTGTCTTCACTTTGCATTATTCTTTTTCCCAGTCTAGACTAGTGACTAGACCAAGGACAACTCGGGTTAAAGACATTTCAACAACAGTAGAGAATGTCTCTTCAAAATTTGTCCTTTTCTCCTGTCTGAACCCTTCTACTGCCAGATGAGCTTTATACCTTGGTACTTGAATGTGGAAAAGGTGAATTTACCCCTAAAGTAATGCATCACATTCTTAATTCAAGAAATCAATTTTGAGCTTTCCCTCCCTTTTTTTTTCATATCTTTATTTCTCTCTTTTTCTCTGTCTCTCTCCCCCTCCTTTTTGATAGTTTTTTCCCTCCCCTTTATTGTTGGCAATTCCCACTAATTAAGGAAGGAATCCGAACAATTCTCCCCCCTTCTTGACTTAATTAGGGTACATCAATGTCCCACCGCTATTCATCGATGTGCACTTTCTTAAGCGGTAGGAACGTATCTTTTAACATTTCCCGAGTCCAGTGATAGTGAACATCAATATATTTCAAACGGGAGTGAAAAGCAGAGTTTTTGGCTAAATGTATAGCATCTTGATGATGACATCACAAAATAAATTTGTCTTTTTTATCGCTCAGTTCGAGTAGGAAATTTCTCATCCATATAATCTCATTGCATGCTTCAGTGGTAGCAACATATTTAGCCTCAGTGGTTGAGAAGACAATGCATTTTTGGAGCTTATATTGCTAAGACAATGTTCCCCTGTAAAAGTAATCAAACACCCAGGAGTTAACTTCCAAGAATCGATGCCACTAGTGAGGTCTGCATCTGAGTAACCCACAAAGTTGGGTTTTTCAATACCAAAGTTTAAACATTTCTTGGCTGTGTCCTCGAGATATCTTAATATCCATTTCACTGAGTTCTATGGTTCTTTTCGTGGGCTAGATTAGAATCGACTTGTGGCACCTATAGCGTAAGCAACATCAGGCCTAGTATATGTCATAGTGTACATTAGGCTACTAACAACAAATGAACAAGGAACATTCTTAATTTCTTCTTTTTCTTTCTCATTTGTTGGACTTTGCTTCATACTTTGCTGGAAATGTCTAAGAAGTAGCATCCTAATGGGTTTGTCCATATGTATATTGAATCTTTCCAATAATTTTTCAATATAACTTCCTTCAGATAACCATAATAACATCCTTGATCTATTTCGGGTTATCTTCAGCCCAAGGATCTTCTCTTATGTTCCTAAATCTTTCATGGAAAACGATTTACTTAGCGACTTCTTTAAAGCAGGAATTTTCTTTGGGTCATACCTAACAATTAACATATCATCGACATAAAGAAATAATATGATGAAATCACCACCATCATATTTATTTCCAAAGACACAATGTTCAGTGAATCTCTCCTAAAAATCATGCTTAGCCATAAAAGAATCGAATTTCTTACAGCATTGTCTAGGCCCTTGTTTAAGGCTATAGAGTATGTTTTGAATTTTACACACCAATTTCCTTTGCCTACAACTTAAAACCCATCAGATTTCCCCATATATATTTTCCCCTCTAGATCACAATGTAAAATTTTTTTCTCAACTTTGAGTTATTCTATTTCTAAGTCTAGACTAGTGGCTAGACGGAGGACAACTTGGATTGAAGACATTTCCACAACAAAAGAGAATGTCTTTTCCAAATTTGCCTCTCTCTTCTAATTGAACACTTTTACTACTAGATGAGCTTTGTACCTTGGTACTCGAATGTAGAATAGGTGAATTTACCCCTAAAGTAATGTACCATGCTTCCCAATTCTTAGAAATAAATTTTGAACGTTTCCTCCATTTTTTTTTTTCATGTCTTCATTTCTCTCCTTTTCTCTTTCTCTCTCCCTCTTCTTTTTAACAGTTTTTTTCTCCCTCCCTTTTATTGTTGGCAATTTCAACTGATGAAGGATTGCTATTGTTTTACTCAATAACCGCAAGTGCACGGTGCCAGTTGTAGCTAGCAACGGCAAATACGGGCTGTGTCCACAAGGAACTTGGTTTCAATCACCGAATCTAACCTTTAACACTCAATTTAGGCTAGAGTCTAGTAGAATGGGTTTTCACTAGAAGTTAACTATATTCAATCTAAAGTTATTGCTTTTATCACAATCAATGGTGACAAGGGTCCTGGATTGGGGTTCACCACACTTTGATGCTCTTAGGATTGTAATCTAGGTCGTGTGAATCCACCTACAAGACAACTGAAATGGAATGGTTACAAATTAAACGCGTCTATGCCTTCTCTCAAAGGTCATTAGACTTGTCAAGTTATCCTAGTTATCTATTTTCATGAAACTAGAGTCGCAAGACCATAAGATTGTGTAACTCTTAATTCCCAAATGAAACCCCAACTATTTTCATGTTAAGAAATTCAATCGCTCTCAAAACCGCTCTAAGTAAAGGACTTAACTTTCGTTAATCTCCTAAACCCTAATTACGAACATGAATGCAACCCTTTCAAGCACTTCATCGAGCACCTGGCACGCTAAGCGAGAGTTCAATTATAACATGGGCATCAATTCACGAAAACCTAGGACATCAATCCAAATTACATCAAAGGGGCTACGTCCAATCCAAGACACGGGATTTAGCCTCTAATCGTCATCCTAATCACAATTACAATCAAGAAAACGAACATGCTCAAAGATATTCAACTTTGAATTAAAATGCAAAGGAAAAAGGTAGAGGAATGTACTCTGTGCAATTTGCAGCAACAGTCTACCAAAAGCATAAAGAAATCTTGATCCACTGTCTTGAATTTCACAACAATCAAAACCAAGAACTATAAGCCGTAATCGCCGTTTTGAAGAGAGAAAAAAAAATTAGAGAAAAGCATGAATACCAATTACAACGCCAAATCGCGACTATACGGGGAAAACTAATGTGGCACGGTCGTGCCACTAGGCACAGACCCACCGTGCCACATCTCTGGCTTGAGTTTCCCCATTCCTCTGGGTGGCACGGTCAGTCTTAATGGCATGGTGCCACCGTGCCACTCTCTCTTGACTTGAAATCCTCCTTTTTAGCTCCTATTTGGCGCGACGCTAGCTTGTTTTTCTCATTTCTTTCAGTCTAACCCCTCAAAACACAAAAACACACTTTTAAGTAGATTTGAGGTAAAAAATGACTAATCAACCTCTAAACTCTCAGGATTTTACCAGAAATCGCCAAGATGAGAGGTAAAAATCATGCCTAAAAGTGTGTAAAATAGAGGTTTATCAACTCCTCCATACTTATCTCTTGCTTCTCCTCAAGCAAGACCAGAACATGAATGAACAGAAAGCATGATCGAGAACCTCTAGCTACTCGCCTCCTCAGGCAAGGCCAATAGGGGATCAATTGAATCGAACATAGGTGTGCATAGCCAGTGGAATGATTTGAGGCACAAACACAATTTCCAAACTCATTTCAAATCATTGAGAAGACCACATGATCAAGTTAGCATACCGTCAAACCATATCACTCCCTCCCCAATCAAGACGCATCCAAATAAGTAGTGGGCTAGAAGGCCTAGTAGTGGCTCTCAGAGGAGGAGCAAAGTAGATGCACTCCCTCACATGTGTTTAAGATGTAAGAAGGTTCACTCGACTCTCTTCCAATCGAACGGTCTACCATAGGCTTGTTGGGATTCTCAATTCTCCACCGCAAAAGTGCAAAATCCACAACAACAATCAAAGAGGACTTTCTAGGGATGAAATAAGGCTAAGGGCACAGGTAAGAGAGGGACAAATAATTTGGGAAATGAAGAGCTAAAAGCCACAGCTAGTGAGCAACCAACACTTAAACCAATCATACCACACTCTCTTTAAAGACACAGTAAGAATACCCCCAAATCATGAGGACCATCAGGAATGAACTATGACAATAGAACAAACACTCTTACTTATCACCCTTTTTGGGTTTCAACAAGTTTCTCTTTTCTGTTCTCTTCCCCTTTTTTTTTCCTTTTTTTTCCTTTCTTTTTTTAACAAAAGGAAGAGAAGGAGTGATTCGCATGCACAATAACAAAATAGTCAATTCCCGAATAACTACCATTCCTCACATATCAAATTAACCACAAATGTGCATAACACTCAAAACTACCCACAAATTAAGGAAGTGTTGTTCTACTAGCTTTGGCCGAAGGGTAGGAAATGTGTTTAGGCCAAGAGCTAGCGGTGAAAGGGTCACAACAAAAATGGGTAAGGCTCAAAGGGATAAGCAAAGGGTTAAAAACATTGAATCACGGGTGGCAATCTGGTTATGTAGCTCAAAAACAAATGAATGCCTCTATCATTTCATCATTATGTACATGCGAGATGCGGTTTCAAAGAGAATCCAAGCAAGTTCTAGAGACGTTGTCATGGAAGAGACACACATGAAAAAGAATATGAGACTAAATTGATGGATTAGTCTATAGGCTCAAAATCTCACGGGTCACACTACCAAACAATACAACCAACCCCAAGGATGTCCTACTTAAAAGGAATAATTAATCATGACGAGCGGGGTTTCAAAGGCAACCAAGAATGTGAACCAAACAATGTGGTCAAAACATTTTCAAAATCATCAATCAAACACATTTTGCCACAAAGAACCCATAAGTACACAACTATGTCAATCAACTGATCCACAATGCCTTGGTCATCGTCATAGGAGGGGTTTTCAAAACCCTTTTGTTTTTTTTTTCTGTTTTGTTTTTTTTGGTTGTTTTTTTTTCAAAGGCGAAACGACGAAAACAATAAATCACCCTAAGCAGGCAATGAGTAAATAAATGAAGAGTAGAGTTGGAAGAATTACCTCGCAGTCTTGTGAAGCTCCACTTGACAAATGTCCACTTGAGACCAAGGGTTAGAAAATAAAATATATACAATGCATTACCTATCTATATGCGCTATCCTACATGCTTATCGAAATAGAAAAATAAAACGAAAACTAATGCATCCTAAAAATGCACAGAAGCTAAAATGAGAACTAGATGCTATATGCAGGGATGCTATACATAAAGGGATATATACAAGCCAACACAAGCCATAAATCGTCACCTAACAGCTCGTGAGCTCACCCCCCCATGCCTAAGTGGTTCATTGTCCCCAATGAAAAAAGATAGGAAGTAAGATGAAACAAGTGGGGGAAAGAGGGAATAGAAGACAGTCAATGGGCGCCATCGGACCCAGGGGAAGGCCAAAAAGGCGGGGGAAAGGGGTAGAAATGGGAGGAGCTGCCTGGTCAAACGGTGGGGAGGACGACGAGCCAGCAGGGGCGCCCGGGAAAGAGCGAAACCGCTCCTCTAGTTGCCAAATCGACTCGGACTGGCGCCAAAGTAGTTCGTTCATCCTCCGTCTCTCCTCATACTCACGGGCCGCTCGAATCGCCCGCTCTTCCTCACGCTGTATCTGTCTCATCTCCCTCTGCTCTTGGCGGTCAATATAACTGCGAAAGTGACTCACTCCCTCCTCAATGGAATCCATGCCCCTAGAAATGCACTGGATATCGTGGCGCATGCCGCTAAAACCCTCCCTAAGACCTGACACCTCCATTTGGAGGGTGGAGAAAGACTGAAGGAAGGTGGGGTCGAGCGACATGTAGGCCGCACAGGAAGAAGACCCACCCATCGCATGAGTGGATGGTGGGTGAAGGCGTGGTGGTGGCGAGATGGTCTCAGGAGGGGTAGGGGCACCGCTGGCCTCAGCCTCAGGAGCGTCATCACCCTCATCACTGCCCTCCTCGCTCTCGTCGCCCTCATCAAGCTCAATATCGGCGTCTAACTGCTCCTCTCTGGGAAGAACAGTGGTCCTAATAATGCGCCCGTCGCAATTCCAGTTTCGCTTGTTGGCGACCGTGGTCTGCTCAGGGTTGGGGAAGTTGAAAAGGATAGTCTTGTGGTGGGGGTACCTAATGGTGTCGCCTCGGGTATCTATGAGGTACATGTGGTGAAGGGTACCAAGGTCGAGGTGGCCACCCAAAAAATGGGGCTCGAGAGCAGAGAATCTCGAACCGTAGCCTAAGGCAATAGCAATGACAGTAACAGTACCGCCAACGCTGAGGACATTCCGGTTACTAGGCTTGGCTACTTCTACCAGGTGGCGGATTATAAAGGCCCCCGTGTCAAGAGGGGTGCCGGACAGGGCGCACTAAATAATAAACAATTCAGCCTTACGACAACCATTCTGGGTGTCGTTGTGGCTGAATAAAATATTGGCCGTTAGGCGCTGAAGGTACCGTATGTTGACATTACAAATTTCGGTAGCCTTCGCCTGTCGAGGGTCAAAGACCCTGGGTCTCCCCCACCGATCAAAATATGCCTTCCGTTTGGAGCATGTGACGCTCAACCAAACGGGGTCAGATCGCCATAAAGAGGGCACATCTCTATATGCCCCATTGACGCCCGGGAATTGCAAAAGATCATTAAACATTCTCAGACTAATCTGGTGATCAATGTTAAACATTCAAAAATAAATGGCGACTTCCTGACCATTAAAACTACCATCCCAGTTAATAACTAACGAACTCAAGAACTCAACCATGAGGCGGTCATAGGATATGCATCGCATGTTTATGTATTCGGTCTATCCTAATCTACCAAGGAGGGTCAACAAATCATCTAAAAGTCCCAAAGAGCGCAAGGAATCAGCATGAAAAATTTTTGTTCACTAGTGTTCCTAGTGACCAAAAGCTCACATCGGGACTTTTGGTCGTCATTCACAAATTGCACACCCCTAGTGCTAGCAGGTAAAATAAGAGGGTAAGCATCTTTTGTACCTTTAGTAGAAGTGGGAGCAGTTGAAGAGGAAGTTGCCCTTGAGGATTTCTTGGGAAGGGATGGAGCCTTGGAAGTCTCTCCGGTTCGTTTCCTACCCATTGTTGAAATAATGACAGATCTGGACCCAAGAGGAGGTGAAAAGAGCAGGAGTAGGGTCAATTTCGCTCTCTACAACCTTGAACCTCAACAATGGAGGTTTTGGGTTTCAGAGAGAGAAAGTGAGATGGGGTTTGAGGCATGGGGGTGAAGAATGGAGAGATTTTTGAGAGGAAAGTGGATGGAAGGGAGAGAAATGAAGAAGTTGGGGGCAATATGATGGAATTAGAGGGTTTGGGTGGTGGATTTGGGGGAGTGAGAAGAGAAAGAGAGAAATGTTCGAGCGCAGAGGAGAGAGAAAGTGCAGAATTCAAATGAGGGAGAAGGAGGAGGAGGAGGAGGAAGAAAAGGAGCGTGCAGCCGGTTTTTAATGTGGCACGGTCGTGCCAGGTAGCACGGTTGCACCGTGCCACTTTTCTGTCTTCGCCTTCTTGCCCTTTTCTCCTTTTCCTTGGGTTCTGCTAGATGGGGGCAGGGGGCACGCGCGTGCCCCGGGCACGGTGCACCCATGCCGAACCTCTGGTCCGTTTCTTCTCGTCTCCTCCCTTTTTTTTGTTTTTTTCTCTCTCTTGTTTTTTTTCTTTTTCTTTTTCTCATTTCCTTTTTTGTTTTTTTTTGTTTTTTTTTTTGGGGAAGCAATAAAGCTTGGGTTGCCTCCCAAAGAGCGCTTGTTTAAGGTCCCAAGCTTGACCGTGAGGATCCCTAAGAAGGAGGGACATCGGGGAGAGCACATGTGACTTTCCCCTCAAGAGACTCACCGGCAATGTAATGTTTCAAGCGGGACCCGTTCACCTTGAACGAGCTAGTGGTTTCATTGCCTATTTCGATGGCCCCATATGGGTAGACCTTAAGCACCTTAAAGGGACCCGATCATTGGGAGCGAAGCTTCCCAGGGAAAAGCTTCAAGCAGGAATTGAAAAATAGAACCAAGTCATCTTCCCGAAACTCACAGCGGTTGATAAACTTGTCGTGCCACCGCTTAGTTCGCTCCTTACAGAGCCGAGAACTGTCATAGGCATCCAAGCGGATCTCCTCGAGTTCATTTAGCTGCAACATCCTCTTCTCTCTCGCGGACTTCAAGTCAAAGTTGAAGTGTTTTATGGCCCAGTAAGCCCTATGTTCCAGTTCCGCAGGGAGATGACAAGTCTTGCCGTAGATGAGCCGAAAGAGGGTGGTGCCAATGGGGGTCTTGAACGCCGTGCGGTAGGCCCAAAGGGTGTCATCAAGCTTGTCCGCCCAATCCTTTTGTGATCTTGCAATTGTTTTCTCTAAGATGGACTTGATTTCCCGGTTGGAGATCTCGACTTGGCCACTAGTTTGAGGGTGATAGCCAAGTCCATATTTGTGGTGCACTCCATATTTCTTCAAGAGAGTTTCCAATTTCTGCTTGATGAAGTGCGATCCATTGTCGCTTATTAGCACCCTTGGGACCCTAAAGCGGAGGAATATAATCTTCTTGAAAAGCTTGGCTACAACCCTTGAGTCATTGGTAGGGCTAGCTATTGCCTCCACCCACTTGAAGACGTAGTCTACGGCGACGAGGATATATTTGTGGCCCCTTGAAGATGGGAAGGGTCCCATAAAGTCGATGCCCCAAACATCGAAGATCTCAACTTCAAGGATAAAGTTAAAGGGCATCTCATTCTTCCTAGATAAATTTCCCATCCGCTGGCAGCGGTCGCATGCACGGACATAGGCATGGACGTCCTTAAAGAGCGAGGGCCAGAAGAAGCCCGCTTGCAGCACCTTAGCGGCTGTCTTGGAGGTGCTAGCGTGTCCTCCACAAGGAGAGTCGTGGCAATGAGAGATTACACCTTGAATTTGCCCCTCAGGAAGGCATCTCCTGATAATCCCATCCTTGCATAACTTGTAAAGGAATGGTTCCTCCCAAAAATATGTCTTGACATCATGGAGGAATTTCTTTTTCTGGTGGAAGGATAGATCATGGGGAAGGATTCCCGAAACTCGGTAGTTCGCATAGTCGGCAAACCATGGGCGGGTCCTGACTCGATGCCCATGAGATGCTCGTCGGGAAAGGCATCATCAATAGGGGTGTCGTGGCTCTCAACAACGAGCCTGGAAAGATGATCGGCCACGACATTCTCGGCCCCTGCCTTGTCTTTGATCTCCAGATCAAACTCCTGGAGTAGCAAAATCCATCTGATGAGGCGAGGCTTGGCATCCTTCTTCTCGAGGAGGGGCTTGAGGGCAGAGTGGTCCGTGTACACAATGACCTTGGAACATAGCAGGTAGGGCCTGAATTTTTCCATTGCATACACGACCGCAAGCAGCTCCTTCTCAGTCATGGTGTAGTACTGTGGGGTCTCATCCAGCGTTCTACTAGCATAGTAGATCACCACTGGCTTCTTATCCTTCCTCTGCCCCAGAACTGCCCCCACCGTATAGTCACTGGCATCGTACATGATCTCAAATGGGAGATCCCAATCTGGTGGTTGTATGATGGGGGCAGAAATTAATGTTTGTTTGATCCTGCAAAAAGCCTCACAGCACTCATCAGTAAAGACAAACGGGCCATCTTTAGTGAGCAGTTGAGTAAGAGGTTTGGCAATCTTGGAGAAATCCTTGATAAAGCGGCGATAAAACCCCGCATGACCAAGGAAACTCCTCACCCCTTTTACTGAAGTAGGAGGGGGTAATCGCTCAATAACCTCGACCTTCGCTCTGTTCATCTCAATGCCCCTAGCAGAAATAACATGACCTAGTACTACCCCCTCCTGCACCATAAAATGACAATTTTCCCAATTCAATACTAGGTTGACTTCTTCACATCTATGGAGTACCTTGGTTAAGTTTTCCAAACAAAGGGCGAAGGTACCTCCATAATCGGAGAAGTCATCCATAAACACCTCCATGATGTTTTTGATAAGGTCGGAGAATATAGCGGTCATGCACCGCTAGAAGGTGGTCGGGGCATTACACAATCCGAATGACATCCTTCGATAAGCAAAGGTACCATACGGGCACGTGAAACTCGTCTTTTCCTGGTCATCACGATAGATAAGAATCTGAAAGAAACCGAAATAACCATCCAGATAACAGAAAAAGGAATGCCTTACCAACCTTTCCAGCATTTGGTCAATGAAAGGGAGGGGGAAATGATCTTTCTGGGTGGCTTGATTTAATCTACGGTAGTCAATGCACCACCCAGTAACAGTCCTAGTAGAAATGAGCTCATCTCGCTCATTCTTTATGACAGTCATACCTCCCGTTTTGGGGACTACCTAGACTGGACTCACCCACTCACTATCTGAGATAGGGTAGATGATCCCAGCATCAAGTAGTTTAAGAATCTCCTTTTTGACAACCTCTTGCATGTTTGGATTTAAATGGCGCTGAGGTTATCGAGAGGGGCGGTGACTCTCATCAAGAAAAATACGATGCATGTAGAATGCAGGACTGAGTCCCCGAATATCATCGATACTATACCCGATGGCACCCGTATGCTTATGAAACACATCTAACTGTTGTTCCAACTGGGGGCCATCCAGGTTAGCATTAAAAATAACGGGAAATTGATGGGAGGAGTCTAGAAATTCATACCTGAGATGGGGAGGCAGAGGTTTTAATTCTACCTTCAGTGGACGCTCCTCTTCTTTCTTGGAGGTAGGCTCCTCCATGCTATAAATCTTTTTGCAGGACTCCCTAGGCAAGTAGGCAGTAGACTCATTGAGGAGTCCACCCGAACCGGAGTTGGTAACGTGGCAACCAATCAATGCGGCCTCCAACGGGTCTTCTATAGACAGATGGGTCTTGCCCTCCTGGTTGAGGGCTTTCTTTAATATATCGACTCTGCAGCATGAATCGCCTGAAGTGGGGGAGGCCATCACTTTTGGCAGGTTAAACTCCACCTTCTCATCCCCTACTTGAAGAGAAAGCTTGCCGTTCTTGACGTCAATCATAGCTCTCACAGTGGCTAGGAATGGTCGCCCCAAAATGATAGGAATGCGGGAGTCTTCCTCCATCTCCATAACCACAAAGTCGCAGGGAATGGAGAACTTTCCCACTTGGTGTGGGACATCTTCAAGAACACCAAGAGGGTACTTGACTGATCGATCGGCTAACTGTAGGGAGATGGTGGTGGGTTTTATCTCTCCCACTTACAGCTTCTTACAGATGGAGGATGACATGAGGCTCACACTAGCTCCAAGGTCACATAGTGCTCTACTGATGGTAAGACCCCCGACGGAACAGGGGATGGAAAAGATCGCTGGATCAGAAAGTTTAGGAGGGAGTTTGTTTTGAATAATCGCACTGCACTCCTCAGTGAGAGACACCGTGGCGTTCTCGAGTAACTTCCCCTTATTGGAGAGCAAATCTTTTAAGAACTTGGCATAGGAAGGCATGTCAGTAATGGCCTCCAAAAAGGGGATGTTGATATGAAACTTCTTTAGCATCTTAAGGAACTTGCCATACTTGTGCTCCTCCTTAGCCTTTACTAGCCTTTGAGGGTAAGGGACAGAAGGCTTGTAAGGCTTCACGTGAGAGGGGGTACTTTTTGGTGCATCCTCTTTGGGCTTCTTATTTTGGGCCCTCTCACTCATGGCCGCCCTGGTGTCATCATCCACATCGACAGCTCCCTTCCTTTCCTCCCTCATAGGCATTGTGGGACCTTCTAACTCCCTACCGCTCCGCAGTGTAATAGCATTCATCTGGCCTTTGGGATTAGTCTCAGGTTGACCTGGCAGATGTCCCTGGGGTCCAGACAAATGGCTCACTTGCTGTGCAATTTGAGCGATTTGATTGTCCATCATCTTCTGGTGAGTAGCCATAGAGTCAAACTTGGAGTTCAACTGGTTGACCGACTCACTAAGTGGCTCATTGGTCTTCGTCTGAGTAGCTATAAAGCGCTCCATGAGGCTCTCCAGATTGGACTTGGGTTGTTGGGGAGGTTGTTAAGGAGATTGGGCATAAGGGGCCCTATATTGGAAACCGGGAGGTTGTGGTTGTGATTGGGAAGGATTGGGTGGCATGGGATTGTTATTGCGGTAGGAGAAGTTTGGATGATTTCTCCAACCGGGGTTGTAGGTGTTTGAGAAGGGGTTGTTTTGCGGGCGTTAGCCGTAAGTTTGCATTGCATTGGCATGCTCAACGCCTGGGAAAGTGGTTTGGCATTCAGTAGCAATGTGGCCATTTATGCCACAGATCTCATAAATTAAGTGCTCCAACCTCAAACATTGCACCAGATGGACCTCCCATTGAACTCCCTGAAGGAGTTCCAAGCCTGTCGAAACGCTGTGCTAAGGCGTCGACCTTGCTGGCTAGCATGTCTACGGCGTCAACATCATACTTGCTACCACGTTTCCTTTGAGGGACCCGCTTATTAGACCAATGGTAGTTATTAGCAGCCATGTCCTCGAGTAAAGCCTTGGCCACTTCGATCGATTTTCCCATCAGTGCTCCCCCATCTGCAGCATCAATGGACATCTTCAAAGTTTGATCCAGTCCATTATAGAAAGTCTGAATAAGGAGCCAATCAGGGACTCCATGGTGGGGGCACTGGCGTTAAAGATCCTTGAACCGTTCCCACGCCTCATATAACGATTCGCTATGCAGTTGAGCGAATGAGGTGATGTCGGCTCTCAACTTGGCTGTCTTCCCTGGGGGAAGGTACTTGCTCAAGAAGGCCTTGGAGAGAGCATCCCAAGTGGCGAAGGTGTTGGGCTCCTCATTCTGGAGTCGGTCCCTAGCTCCATCCCTCAAGGAGAACGGGAAGAGCCTCAATCGAATGGCGTCGGTGAAGACCCCATTGAGTTTAACTGTGTCACACTTCGCAAGGAAATTGCGAAGGTGCACATTGGGATTCTTAGAGGGGTGTCCACTGAATTGGTCACGCTCCACCAAGGAGATAAGGGCTAGGCACAACTCGAAGTTGTCGACCTCGACCGCAAGGTTCACTGTGGAGGAAGTGATACCCAACGACTGAGGCATAGCATAGTCTCTCAAAACTCTGTTGTCTTGCGCTGCCATGGTAGATTCGGCTTGCTTCTTTCTGCGTGCGAGCAGTAGTTTCGATTTTAGGATTCAAGGGAAGCAAGTTGTGACTCCCCTGACCACGCCTGTGCATACAAAGCCAAAAACTATACCAAGCATAAGCAGGCTCAAGCAAGGGTAAAAACAAGCAGGGCGGAAAGAGAAGAAAAATAAAAGAAAGAGCCTAATCTCAAGTATAATAGTCGGTTCTGATGTCAAAACGAACAAGTTTCCCGGCAACGGCGCCAAAAACTTGTTATCGTTTTACTCAATAACCGCAAGTGCACGGTGCCAGCTGTAGCTAGCAACGGCAAGTACGGGTCGTGTCCACAAGAAACTTGGTTTCAATCACCGAATACAACCTTTAACACTCAATTTAGGCCAGAGTCTAGTAGAATGGGTTTTCACTAGAAGTTAACTATATTCAATCTAAAGTTACTGCTTTTATCACAATCAACGGTGACAAGGGTCCTAAATTGGGGTTCATCACACTTTGATGTTCTTAGGATTGTAATCTAGGTCATGTGAATCCGCCTACAAGACAACTGAAATAGAATGGTTACAAATTAAATGCATCTACGCCTTCTCTCAAGGGTCATTAGACTGGTCAAGTTATCCTAGTTATCTATTTTCATGAAACTAGAGTCGCAAGACCACAAGATTGTGTAACCCTTAATTCCCAATTAAAACCCCAACTATTTTCATGTGAAGAAATTCAATCGCTCGCAAAACCGCTCTAAGTAAAGGACTTAACTTTCGTTAATATCCTAAACCCTAATTACGAACATGAATACAACCCTTTCAGGCAATTCATCGAGCACCTGGCACGCTAAGCGAGAGTTCAATTATAACATGGGCATCAATTCACGAAAACCTAGGACATCAATCCAAATCACATCAAAGGGGCTATGCCCAATCCAAGACACGGGATTTAGTCTCTAATCGTCATTCTAATCACAATTACAATCAATACAACGAACATGCCCAAAGGTATTTAACTTTGAATTAAAACACAAAGGAAAAAGGTAGAGGAATGTACTCTGTGCAATTTGCAGCAACAATCTACCAAAAGCATAAAGAAATCTTGATCCACTGTCTTGAATTTCACAACAATCAAAACCAAGAACTATAAACCCTAATCGCCGTTTTCAAGAGAGAAAAAAATAGAGAAAAGCATGAATACCAATTACAACGCCAAATCACGACTATACGGGGAAAACTAATGTGGCACGGTCGTCCCACTGGCCACGAACCTACCGTGCCACATCTCTGGCTTGCGTTTCCTCATTCCTCTGGGTGGCATAGTTAGTCTGCATGGCATGGTGCCACCGTGTCACTCTGTCTTAGCTTGACATCCTCCTTTTTAGCTCCTATTTGGTGCGGCGCTAGCTTGTTTTTCTCATTTCTTTCAGTCTAACCCCTAAAAACACAAAAACACACTTTTAAGTAGATTTGAGGTAAAGAATGACTAATCAACCTCTAAACTCTCGGGATTTTACCAGAAATTGCCAAGATGAGAGGTAAAAATCATGCCTAAAAGTGTGTAAAATAGAGGTTTATCAAGGATGGAATCCGAACAATTTTCCCCCCCTAACTTAATTGGGGTACATCACACTGGCACTTTTGCTGCAATTTTGATATTTCCTGGTCAGTAGCACCTTGGTCATCAAGTCTGACCAACTTTTATCTATGTGAACTTTCACAAGCTGTAGGAGCTTATCTTCTAACACTTCCTGTATCCAGTGATAACAAACATCAATATATTTTAAATGGGAGAGGAAAGCAGAGTTTCTGGCTAAACGTATAGCATTTTGGCAATCACAGTGCAATATATATTTGCCTTCCTCGTCACCCAATTCGAGTAAGAAATTTCTCATCCATATAATCTCCTAACATGTTTCAGTGGCAGCAATATATTTAGCCTCAGTGGTTGAGAAGACAATGCATTTTTGGAGCTTAGATTGCCAAGACACTGCTCCCCCTGCAGATGCAGTCAAATACGTAGAAGTTGATTTCTGAGAAACAATACCACTAGCTAGGTCAGCATATGTATGACCCACAAAGATGGGTTTGTCATTACTGAGGTATAAACATTTCTTGGTTGTGCCCTTGAGATATCTTAATATCTATTTCACTATTGTCCAGTGTTCTTTTCCTGCATAGTTGAGAATCGAGTTATGGCACTTACAGTATAAGCAATACCAAGCCTCGTACATATCATAACGTACATTAGGCTGCTGACAGTAGATGCATGAGGAACATTCTTCATTTTTGCTTTTTCTTTGTCACGTGTTGGACTTTACACCGTACTTAGCTGGAAATGTTTAGTATTTAATGTGCCAACATGTTATTTTCAGCCCAAGGATCTTCTCTGCTGATCCAAAATCTTTCATGGAAAACGATTTACTTAGCAACTTCTTTACAATAGAAATTTCTTTGGATCATGCTCAACAGTTAACATATGATCGATGCAAAGCAACAATGTAATGTAGTCATTGCCATCATATTTCTTTACAAAGATACAATGGTCAGTGAGTGTCTTCTTCAAATCATGCTTAGCCATAAAATGCCTGAATTTCTTATACCATTGCCTAGGCACTTGTTTAAGGCTATAAAGGCGCTTTTGAAATCAACACACCAAAGTTTCTTCGGCCACAACTTCAAACCCATAATGTGCTTTATATATATTTCTTCCTCGAGGTTGCCATGTGACCATGTTATGTTGACGTCGATTGTTATATATCCTAGTCTAGACTAATAGCTAGACCAAGGATAACTCAGGTTAAAGAGATTTTCCTAATAGGAGAGAATATCTCTTTAAATCTATCCCTTTCTTTTAATTGAATCCTTTCACTACCAGATGAGCTTTATACCTTGGTACTTGAATGTAGAAAAGGCAAATTTACCCCTAAAGCATCACCCTTCCTAATTCTAAGAAATAATGTATGTTTGCATCGTTTTTTTTTTCATATATTTATTTCTCTATTTTCCTCTTTCTCTCTCCCTGTTCTTTTTGACTGTGTTTTTCTCTCTCTTCTTATTGTTGACAATTCCCACCAATTAAGAAGGAATCCCAATATATCTCCCCCATCCTGTCTTGATTAGGGAAAATACACTGCACCTTTGTAACAGTTTTTAAATTTCTTGGTCGATAGCACCTTGGTCATCATGTCCGACCAATTTTCGTCTCTACTAACTTTCTTAAGGTGTAGGAGCTTATCTTCTAGCACTTATCATATCCAGTGATATGGAATATCAATATGTTTAAACGGGAGTGGAAAGCAGATTCTTAGCTAAATGTATAGCCTTTTTGCTATCAAATCGCAACACATATCTGTCTTGCTCATGGCCAAGTTCAAGTAGGAAATTTTTAATCCATATGTTCTCTTCCCATGCTTTAGCAGCTATAATATATTCAACCTTGGTGATTGACAGAGCGATGCATTTTTGGAGCTTCAATTACCAAGACACCACTCCTCCTGTAAAAGTAGTCAAATGGCGAGAAATTGATTTTCGAGAAGCGATATCACTGGCTAGGTCGGCATATGTGTAAGTCACTAACCTAGGTTTTCTTTACCAAAGCATAAACATTTCTTGGTTGTGCCCTCTAAGATATCTCAATATCCATTTCACTACTGTCTAGTGTACTTTTCCTAGATTAGTTAAGAATTGACTTATGACTCCTACAACGTAAGTAATATCGGGCCTAGTATATATCATAGCATACATTACGCTGCTAATAGCAGATGAGTAAGGAACATTCCTCATTTCTGCCTTTTCTTTCTTCTTTATTGGACCTTGCTTCATACTTATCGGAAATGTCTAGCAAGTGGCATGCTAACGGGTTTGTCATTATGCATATTGAATCTCTCTAACAATTTTTCAACATAACTCTATTGGGATAACAATAATAACTTATTTGATCTATCTTAAGTTATTTTCATCCCAAGGATCTTCTTTGTTAATCCCAAATACTTCATGATAAATGATTTACTAAATGCCTTCTTCGAAGCAAAAATTTCCTTTGAATCAACATATCATTGACATAAAGTAACAGTGTGATTAAATCACTACCATCATATTTCTTTACAAAGCCATAATGGTCAGTGAATGTCTTCTTGAAATTATGCTCAGCCATAAAAGAATCAAATTTCTTATTCCATTGCCTTAGCACTTGTTTAAGACCATACAGACTCTTTGGAAGTCTACACACCATATTTTCTTTGCATATAGTTTCAAGCCCATCAGGTTGCTCCATTTATATTTCCTCCTCTAGATCACCACGTAAAAATGTTTTCTGGACTTTAAGTTGTTCTATTTCCATGTCCAAACTGGTGGCTAGACCAAACAAAAATCGTATTGATGACATGTTAACAGCAGGAGAGAATATCTGTTCAAGATATATCCCTTTCTTCTAATTGAACCTTTTTACTACCAGACAAGCTTTATACCTTTGTACTTGAACCTAAAGCAATGCATATCGCTTCTTAATTTCAAGAAATAAATTTTAAGCATTTCCTCCATTTTTTTTCATATCTTTATTTTTTCTCTTTTTCTCTTTCTCTCTCCCCCTTCTTTTTGACTTTTTTTTCCTCAGCTTTTTATCGTTGGCAATTCCCACTGATTAAGGAAGGAATCCCAATGATTGTCTACCCTTCCTGACTTAATTAGGGTAAATCACACCGACACGTTTGCAACAGTTTTCAAATTTCTTGGTAGGTAGCACCTTGGTCATCATGTCCCACCAATTTTCATCCATGTGGACTTTTTTAAGCTATAGAAGTTTATCGTCTAACACTTCCTATATCTAGTGATAATGAACATTGATATGTTTCAAATAGGGGTGCAAAGCAGAGTTTTTGGCTAAATGTCCAACACTTTCACTATCACATCGCAACACATATTCGTCTTGCTCATCTCTCAATTCGAGTAGGAAATTTCTCATCCATATAATTTCCTTGCAAGCTTCAGTGGTTACAATATATTCAACCTTAGTGGTTGATAATACAATGTTTTTTTGGAGCATAGATTGCCAAGCCACTCCCCCTGTAAAAGTAGTCAAATACCTGGAAGTTGATTTTTGAGAATTGATATCACTGCCTAGGTCAGCGTCTATGTAACCCACTAATATGGGTTTTTCCTTCCCACAGTATAAACATTTCTTGGTTGTCCCCCTAAGATATTGTAATACCCGTTTTAGTGTTGTCCAGCATTCTTTTCTTGGATTAGTTAAGAATCGACTTATGACACCTATAGCGTAAGCAATATTGGGCCTAGCACATATCGTAGCGTACTTAAGGCTGCTAACACCAACTGAATAAGGAGCCTTCTTCATTTCTTCTTTTTCTTTTTCATTCGTTGGACTTTGCTTCATATTTAGCTGGAAATGTCCAACAAGTGGCCAGCCAACGAGTTTGGCCTTATGCCTGTTAAATCTTTCCAAATGCCATGCTTTCCATTGATCAACAACCAACTTTTCAACGTAACTATCTAGGGATAACCATAATAACTTCTTTAATCTAGTTCAAGTTATTTTCATCCTAAGGATGATCTTTGCTAATCCCAAATCCTTCATTACTCGGTGCCTTTTTTAAACCATAAATTTTCTTTGGATCATGCCCAAAAATTAATATATCACCAACATAGAGTAGCGATATAATGAAATCACCACCATCATATTTCTTCACAAAGACACAATGGTTAGCGAGTATCTTCTTGAAATCATGCTTAGGCCTAAAAGAATTGAATTCCTTATACCATTGCCTAGGTGCTTGTTTAAGATCATAAAGGCTCTTCTGAAGTCGGCACACCAAATTTTTTTTACCTACAACTTCAAACCCCTCACTTTGCTCCATATATATTTCCTCCTTTGGGTCACCATGTGAGAATGTTGTTTTAACATCAAGTCATTCTATTTCTAAGTCTAGACTAGCAGCTAGACCCATGACAGCTCAGATTGAAGATATTTTCACAATAGGGGAGAATATCTCTTCAAAATCTATCCCTTTCTTCTGATTGAACTCTTTCATGATCGGATGAGTCTTTATGCCTCAATCTTGTGTTATTCTCCTCATTTTAGAGTTTATAAGCCCATTTGTTTCTTAAGAGCTTTTTTCCCTTGGGCAATTCTACTAGATCATATGCGTGATTCTTATGTAAGGATTTCATTTCTTCTTGCATGGCTTTTACCCATTCTAAGTTATGGCTATCAACCATTTCTTTTTCATAACTCTAAGGCTTTCCCTCGTATATGAGAGTTATGTATTCATCTACATTACATCTTGTGGATGGTCTTCTTTCTTTGGTAGATCGCCTCAATTGAGGCTCTTCTTAAGATGTTTCCTCAGTGGATCAAGCATCGGATCTGGCCAACTCATAATGACCTTCCTCTCGATCATCATTGGAGGAAGAGCTGGGATCATTATTTGTGCTAGTCTCATTATTATTTTTAGTTGTATCTTCCCCTACATTATCATGAACCATTGAGGATAGACCAGTATCAAAATTTCTAACAACTCTGCGTTTAGGCTTTTTTTTTTTTTCAAATCTTCCATGGTTTGGTCCTCACTAATTACGAAATCTCGACTTCTTATAATCCTTTTACTTATAGGATCCCTAAGGTGGTAGCCACATTCGTCTCTTGATGATCCAAGATAAATACACTCCTATATTTTCAAATCAAGTTTGGTTTGCTCGTCCTTAAGAATATGGACAAATTCTCGGCTGCCAAACATTTTCTAGTGGTTATATGATACCTTTTTCCCAGACCACATTTCCTCTAGTACAGCACTATCCAAAGGAACTGATGCTGAAAGGTTGATTATGTCCATTACAGTCTTCACAGCCTCACCACAAAAGGACTTAGGGTGTTTAGCGTGAGAAAGCATACATCAGACTCTTTCTTCAATAGTTTGATTCATTCTCTCAGTGAAGCCATTTCATTAAGGTGCCTTCGGTGGTGTTGTCTCTAGCCTAGTCCTTTACAACTTGTAATATGATTCAAAGGGACTATGATATTCTCTACCATTGTTGGTTCGAACACTCTTAAGTTTTTATCTAGTTTCACGTCCCACCTTAGCATGAATTTCCATGAACGCTTCAAGTACCTAGTCCTTTGTTTTCAATAAAGAGACCTAAACCTTTCTTGTGTAGTGATCGATAAAAGCAACAAAGTATAATGCTCCGCTAACCGACTTTTCTGTCATAGAGCATATAGCACTATGAACCAAATTAAGAATGTGCTTTCTTCTGCTTGGTTGAACATATTTATAAAATGCCACCCTATGTTGTTTATTAGCCAAACAATCTATACAAGGATCAAGTGATTTGTCTTTTAGGTTGGGAAAGAGGTCTTTTCTAGTAAGGATCTTTAATCCTTTTTCACTCATGTGTTTGAGTCTTTTGTGTCATAACTCTAAATTTGAGTTGTCTTAGGCAACATTAACCCCTCCTTGCATAACGTTTCTTGGACAAAGTGCAAGGAATCTTTCTTTTTTTCTCTAGCAATGATTAGACTTCCTTTGGTGAGCTTCCATATTCCACTAACAAATTGATGAACCAAATCGACATCATCAAGTTTTCCTACTGATATAAGATTAAGGCAAATGTGTAGAACATGCCTCACATCTTTTAACATGAGCATGCATCCTATGTTGGTTATGAAGGTGATGTCATCAATACCAATGATTTTGCTCGAAACTTGATTTCTGATCTTAACCTTACTAAAATCACCACCTTGGTAAGATGGGAAAAAATTTCAAGTGGAGTGACATGGAAGGCAACACCCGCGTCAACAATCCATGAACAATCGTCATTTGTTAAATTAAAATAATTTTCGTCTTCAATAAGGAACACCTCATTTTCATCTTTTGCTACTAGACAATAACACTTTATTTTCTTCCTTGTGTGTAGTTTGATCTAGCTTAACTTTTCCAACCTTCTGATCTCTCTTGTAATATCAAGAATCAGATTTCTTGTGATCTGCCTTGCCACAATGACAACAAACTAGTTTAGGGAAAGATTTAGATCTCCCCCTGGACTTGTCACATCCCTTATTTCTCTTGTAAATCTCACTTCTATCACGATTGTCAACCAAATTGGCTTCAGATTGTATTGAAATGCCTTTGTGTTTTCTCCTTGCTTTTGCATTTAAGAGACTATCTATCACAGTATACATGGTGAGTTTTCTTACTGGGGTGGAGTTATCCAATGTAACTGTCAATGTGTCATAAATGTTGGGCAAAGAACTGAGAAGCAGTAGTGCCTGCAACATGTCATCAAGTCTCACCTCGATCTTTGCCAATTGATTTATCAACCATTGGAATTGTTCAAGTGCTAAATCATATTTTTCTCGTCACCATACTAGACCTTCATCAACCACCTTATGAGCAGAGCTTTGTTTTACAATGTCCTCTTTTGGATTAAAGACTCAAGTTTTGTCCAAAAATCATACACATTGTCAAAATTTGACATATGCTCAAATAAACTTCTGTCTATGTACTTTTAATTTATGGCAACTGGTTTACGATTTAACAACTTCAACTCATTTTCATTTTTACCTTATGGCATATTTTTATTCAAAACAAGCTCAGCAGGATCTTTATAAATTGGATGGTCCTCCACCACGGCCTTGCAATAAGAGTAATTATCTGCAGTAAGTTTGGTCATGTCACCATCGTAACTAACAATGCCCACCATCTTGATTACACAAGACTATGGTTGCTTAAGTTATGCTCTGATACCACTATTGGGAAAAAGACGAATTGATTAATACTGTTGAGAAATTTCCTGCTCGGAATGAACTATGAGCAAGACAAATATATGTCATGATGTGATAGCTGAAGTGGTATATATTTAACCAAAAACTTTGCTTTCCACTATTGTTGGAAACATATTGATGTTCGCTACCACTGGATACAGGAAGTGTTAGAGTTAAGCTCCTACTGCTTGGGAAAGTCCATATGGATGAAAATTGGTCAGATATGGATTGGTGAGTGAATAAGTTGCCAATGATGGCCCATCGCCCTTTCCCTCTCCCCAAAGAAAAAAGATCAGTCATTAGTGTTGATCACATATAGGGTCATCCTTCAATGTCAAGCGATTGATGTAGACTGATGGACTTAAAGTAAGGAGGGGAGAAAATTTATACTAGTGATGCTAAGGGTTTGGTTAAAGTTGTCCTGTATAATGGTCCAAAGGATAAGGCCATTGGTTGTTGCATTAATGGCTTTACAATTGATCATTACACTATCTTCTACATGAACGATAGTCTTCGTACTGTAGACAGTGCTAGAGTTCGCTATTTGTGAAGGCACATGAACTAGTAACTAATAGTTATGATGTTTAAGCACTCTTATTTGCAATCAAAGTTTTTTAATTATCGATGCCAACTACTAATGCACTCTCACTTATATTATCCCGACAATTCTAATGTAAATATATGGTAGACTATGACGAGACTTATAATTGTTGGCTACCCTTTATTGGATGTAATCAACACATAGATGTCTAAGGATGTAACACAGGATTTGGCTAAATTTATCACCTCTATGTGCAGGCATTATTGGTTGCAACGTCAACTCACTCCTTACTTATAGATGTGAATGTCATTGTATGATGGTCATGTAAAGCATCGTCTACTGATGGTTATAGATTTGAAACACATACGTATGTGCGTACGTATGATTCGTCACCAGCAGATCAAGTACATGATCGGTAAAAAAGTTTAAAACTTGTTCATTGTGCAGCTAATGCCTCGCCATAATTCTCTTTCATTTTCTTGACCACTCATGTTATGGCTTAAATGTATGTGATTTTATATGTAAGTGAGCTATATTCCTTGCACTTATGACGTGTGACACGTATACAACCGTTCTCACATGGGATGTTAATCAACTATCTTGTCCACAATAGAACAAGTAAAAAGTGCACATGTTAAATGTGAGGCTGAAATTCGAAAACATTTTTTTACAACGAATATTGATAACCAACTTTCAACATTTAATGCAGTGGTTGTATGCATGTAGTGCTCGTGATAATATACATGTATCTTCTTGCCCTTAATATGTAGAGCATGTGCTTCAAGGAGAAGGACCTTGAAGCACATGCGTCAACTATGAGGAAAAGTCTTGGCGAACATACTTACCAGAAGAATCAGAAACTTTCCGACTTCATTCATATGTTATCGGGCATTAGAACCCAGCCCCATGTTGGTTGGCAGTATCCATGTGAAAGTTTTTTGGGTGAACTAATGACAAATGTAAAGGTTAATGGTGTCTATATATAAAGGCAGATTAAAGGGGGAATTTAGTTAGTGTCAACGTCGCTGTTGAAGAGCACAATCACAATGGCTGATGGAGTTCCATGCATGGATGAATGGTGCTAATATCAAATGAAAATGAGGATATTACATGAAAAGGAGGACCTTTAAGGCTACTCGTACTGAGCTCAGCACTTAGCTAAAGGAGTAGCCATTTTTTTGTGTCCTGTCCTCCTAAAACTTATCCTCGATGCTAATGTAATAAGTGATGCATGTTTTGATATGTAGTCCCGCTGTGTATATGTCGGCCAAATCAAACCCCTTTATGGTGCTATTGTTGGTGATTCCTCTTGAGGTCTCCAACTTAGATGCCATTAAACTTTTATATGTAGTAAACAATGATGTACAATTGCCTAATAATATTGTAGGCGACTGTTACAGAGTTCATCATGTTATAAGGCATTCAAAATCTATTCAGCGCCAAAATTCATGGGAACTTCATACTAACATTAAACTGAGGAAAATAATGCAATTCAAAATCACACAATGTTCATCCTTACAGCTTAACACAGAAACACATCAAAATTGACTAAAGTTTGTTGTTGAATAGAATTAATTATTTACCCATAGGCACGAGTTGTTTGCTGGTTTATATAGATATTTTTTCCCAATAAATAACTACAAAGTTACTCATGAGGCCACACCATATGTGTGGGTTACAGAACACAACTATATTGATTGTTGACCTTCCTAACATTGAATAGGCACATTGACAATTTTACCCACATGGACAGGTTGTTCATCGGTGTATATAGAATTGTTTTTCCTAGTAAATAATAAAAAGGTGACAAACGAGGCAAACCATTATTGTAGTTAACCCCGTAATCATGTCAATAGCTCAATTTCATAAGATTCACTTCAAGTAATCATATTAACATTTGCACAACTCGTATATAGCCATAGATTCATTTTCCAATCATAAAAGTTATAAGGTGTGTAGCCTAATGATAACACCACTTAACATCACTAAAATACATTAACTTCCCACCAAGCCCAACTAACGTTAATGAACAAAGTAGAAAAGCAGGCACAATAAAAAGGCACCTGCAATAGGGTAGCCAGTTTGGACATAGTCAATGTTATTTTCATTGTTTTGAGAAGAAGATGACGTCCACTCTGTCCAAATATGCAGTCCTTCACGTACAAGCCCAAAATAAAGTTGCATAACCATATACATACATATATATATATATATATATATATAT